>WEKY01059635.1:217402-274278 GCA_013390045.1 Picathartes gymnocephalus
GGGGGGGGAGAAGGAAGTTTCCTTGCTCCAAGTAAAAGGGTCAAAGCCTTCATTCTTGGCAGAGTGACAAGTAGAATTGCTCAACAGGTACAATTTTAAATAGAAAAACAGGACATGAATTCCCTTGCAAACTCCTCTTTCCTTCTGTTGCTGTTTTCCACTCTGAGGGCTTGCATGGGTACAGCCATGGTTTATTAAATCAGGAAAGGTAATTGAAGCTCACAAATGAGTGTAGGATTGGTTTGAGCTGTTTGTGTGAGCTGCACTGCCTGGGTGTGGTGTGTGCACTGCAGCTCTGTGGGAAGGGCGCTGGATCCCAGCCCTCGTTCCCTTCTCAGCACAAGGCAGCTGCAGTTTTTGGGGTTGTGACAGTCATTTGCAGAAGCCCTGCAGCCTTCCCTTCTTGGGAAGCCCAATAGTGCTTCGACAGTGCTTTAATGGCACCCAGTTCTTTGGGTTTGGAAGTGTAAAACTTGCACTTGGTTTTAGGAGCAGGTAAAACGTTGCTATAATTGTCTTGCACTTTATAGCTATGTGGACAGGTTACCTTTACCCCTGACAAGGAATTCTGGCCATTGGATTGCTTCATCTTAAAAGCCCTGATTGTGATGAAAAGGGAAAAATAAACCTGCAAGGGCCAAAATATTTGAAACTTGATAGAGAAGTAAAATGAATGATTTGTGGTACAGTAGAATGTACAAGAAGTTTGTGCTGTGGCTTTATTTATTACAAGCCTAAAGTATTGGATACTTGCCAACCAGAAGAAAAATGTATATCCTGAAAGATATTAAATGAGAAATATTATTAGAGTAAAGGCTGCTGTGTAATACAGTTGAAAATAATGAAATGCTGAAAGGGTATTGCAGCTTGATTTTTGAGAAGATGGTTAGAAAAGAAAAAAATTCTATTCAGCTGGTATTAATCATTTCATACTGATTTTAATTAGAAATGCCATAATTGAATAGACTAAATATGTTTTATTAAGCAAACTTGATCCTGACTTAGGAAGAACAGTAGCTGTGTAACTATTAACCATATGCTTTTTAAGGAAAAAATAAGATGTTGCCTGTTATGTCTCATGAGTTGTGTTTTATCTTGTATCCAGCTTTTCGGTGAACGTTTCATCTCAGCATTTTAGAGTTTGAAGCTCAAAAGGATGTGATAACTGTGATGGACATGGTGAAGAGTGCTGGGTTTGAGTTTGGAATTGCCAGCGGGAAACATTCACTGACTCCTCTCTGCTCAGAGGGAACGTGGAGGGGGCGATCACAATGTGGATGCCAAGGGAAGCAATGTCAATTCACCTTTGCGAAAATGATCTAACAAAATCGAGATGGGGTGTTCTCATTAAACCATGAGAATGCCCCTTCTTTTAATTAATGCTGTTACAATATTGCTGGCATTAACCGATTTTTTTAAAAGTACTTTTGTAATTGAACTTGATTTTTTTTTTTTACATTGTTTTTACCCTTCTATGCTCCGTTAAGACATTTTTGCTCATAATTTCCACAAAACACTTTAGGAATCTTAGCCACTTAAAAATGCTACAATGAAAAGCTGAAGAAAGTTGATGTGAGAATGTTACAGCACATCACTTGATGAGGTAACTTAATAGGATTGCTACTAGCAAGCTTCCTCTTAATGGCTTTTACAAACTGTGGTTTATTATATCAAACTGCTGCTATAAGAAGTAAGGGATTAAAGAGAATGAACTAGACATAAAGGGGGAAAGAACGAACTTACAGAACTTATGGCTCATCTGAGATTTATTTTGCATGTTTTAATTTTGTTAGGATAAATAATTGCAAACTTTTAAATTGTATATGTTTGTAGCATAAAAGTATTAAAAAAAAAATTTGGAGTGTAGCTTTAAAATGGTCGTCAGCTGTAAATGCAGTCGTTAGTCAACCCATCTCGCTGCATAACTGATGCCATTTGGCATTTTGTAAACCACAAAATCGTGCTGCAGCCTTGATGCTCTCTGGAGCAGAAAGGAGCTGGGAGTGAGTGCAGCCTGCCCAGGTGAGGCTGTGCTTTGTGAGCATCGGCAGCAAATCAAGGGGAGCCTTTGGAGTGCTCCGAGCCCTCTGTCGTTGCTGTTACAAAGATGAATGGCCCAGCTCCTGCTCACTTTATTGTGCTTTTCAGAGGCACAGAGATGTTGCAGTTTTGATTCTGCAGCATGAGTCAACGGGGCTGGGCACAAGTGAAAACACCCTGAGACATTCTGTATTTTCTTTCAGTGTAAGTTAATTTTTTCTCAGTTGTTGTCTTAGCATTCGACAGGTCCGTAGGATGCAGAAATAGCGTTTTTCAGACCCAAGCCAGACTGGGGAGGAGAGTGAGGAGTTGGGAGCTCTAAGGTAGCATCGGTATCACCTGACATAGTCAAGATTATGCAGTCTGCAGAACCTGAAGTGTATTTTTCCCCTCAATCATGCACCTATAAAATAACAAAAGTATTTAGTGCATTAACCTGGTTGAGTAGTTACCATTTCCATTATCGGAAAACTAGTGAGTTAAAATATCTTTCATTATTTTCTTGAAAATGAAAATACTTGAAATCAAAATTATTTCTAACCTAGTACAACCATTTATTGTTGTACTCTTTTTTTTTTTAGCACCTAACACATACATGAATTTACATACATAGATTTATGCATATATAGCAGTCAGGTAAAAATACACAGAAAAAAATGTTGAAATAGAGCAGTTTGTTGGTTGAACAAATGTTTTGCTCGAGTGGAACATACAAAGGACATTTTAAGTATATGCTGGTCTATCTCTCTACAAGCTTAAGGACACCACATGCTGAGTTACTTGTTCTTTTATAATTCAAAGTCAAACTGCTGTAGTGCACCAATAGATTTTTTAGGCTCATATTAAATAATGAATTTTCACAGTACATGCCATAAAGTGAATTGGCAGGTTTTGTGAGTGATTGGACTGTAAATCTGAAATGAGACTCACTTCGTCACAGTTTCACTTCTTCCCACCAACTGTTCAGATGCCTCAGGTGCCAGAAAGGATTAGAGAACCCTGTGAGAAGGGATGGCAGTTCTGCTGAGGATGGGGAAAATGCAATGCTATTTTTTTCTGCTTTTAACTGAACACGGTGAGCACAGTATGAGGCTTTACATTTTACAGTCTTAGCCTGGGCCATAAGATCATTCTATTACAATGCATCACTTACCTTTATGTTTATAATCAGGGCTAATGCTATAAAGTTCCATCCTGCAGGTGTTTAACCCTGTTTTCAAGCATTGCTTTTTGTTATACCTTAAGAGATGAAACATAAACAAGCAGTACATGGTGACAGAAAAGAATTTAGAGTGGTGGTATAACTTTAAAACTACTTTTTCTTGACTCTCTGATACTAGTACAATTTTACAATAATACAGTCATGTTTTAAAAAACCCTCCCTTTGTTAGCCATAAAGTGAGTTTATGTTCCCACAGGCATTGCAGGGAACGCTGTCATTAAGTGGAAGTGCACAGCAGGAGGCAGCTGACACTGGCTCTGAACCCCCTCATCCTGGGACATGACGGGCTTGCTGTGCTTTGGGTAATAAAGGAACTGCCACTGTCATTATCAGGGCTCCATTTTGCCCTCCAAGTTTTCTTAACAAAGTTTAGTTGTGCTGGAAGAACTCAGAGCAAACCAGCCTTTGTCATGACCTGAACACCAGCTCCAGGCAGAGACTCCCTGTGCATTTAATTCCCTGTGCATTGCTGATTTTTGAGGGGCAGGAAGAGGAGTTTTGATGGGAGTTGATGGATTAGCTATAGGCTGTTTAATCTGGGTGTTCCAGCCTGAATGGGACTGACAAAATCCCTAAACCCAGCAGAGCAACATCTCACCCTTATGAAAAAGGTGTAGGTTGAGCATTAAAACAATGCAAAATCAAACCACAGCAATCCACCTCCTTTTCATCACAGGCTCCTGATTCCAGCACTGCCCACACAGACGGAGGTTTTCCTGCTGGTTTGGGGTGTCCAGGTGAATCAGGCCCTGGCTGACAGGCTCCTGCCATAGATTGGGGTCAGATGGCTTTTTGTGCTTGAGAACTGGAGCAGAGATGTCAGCCAAGAAAAATCACAGCAGCAAAGCGTTCCTGGGTGTCTCCAAAGCTGGGTCACTGTTCCATTTGGTTGGAGAACCCCTTCCCTCATTAATAAATCGGGTGCATGCTGCATGTGCTTATACACCTCCGGAGTTTTTCACTTCTCTTAAAAGCAGTGGATGATGTTTGTACATCAAGAGATTTTTTTTGACGTATTGTGACTTCTGCAAGTTAGAAGTTACTCAGCAGCTTGGGTAGGAGGCATGGCAAAAAAACAAAAGTGTTTTCTATTTTTGTTTTTCAGATAAAGATATTTGTCTTGAGAGAAAAAGTAGGGTGTATGATGCATTCTATTCATGTTTTGCACATATTTATATTTTTGTATTATTTTGTATATTTATTTAACACTGTATGAAACAGCATCCTGTGTGATCTTACTCTCTTTTGTAAGAACCATTAGAAATTACCCTGGAATCATCTTGCTTGGCTAATTACCAGCCAAAGCACTGATTAAGATTAAACTCAAACAAATAGATTTTGCCTTGTATGAAGCACATAGATCAAAAGTTAAAGCAGAATTCTTTTGAACAAAGAACTAATAATGATTAAGAGCTACCTTTTTTCTCTTGCGCTTTTCAATTGATTGTGGGCCTGCCTGGTCTGATGGATTAAAATCAGTAATTTAGAAGCTGACAAAACAATACATTACAGAAAGGATAAGAGTGAACAAAAATGATGCAAATGATCCTGACTGTAACATTTAAAGCTTTTAGACTGTAATACCCTTGTACTTTTTTCCCCATCTTCCTCAAAATCTCAGCATTGAGGGCAAATTATTTGGTGTCATGTTTTCAGCTACAGAGAGGGGAGCCTAAACCATTTCAAGAATTTAAGAATGGGAAATAAGAAGGGAAAAGGTTGGACTTGATGATCTCGGAAGTCTTTTCCAGCCTAGTTAATTCTGTGATTCTGTGAAGCAGAAAACTGCAAATGTTAGGAAAGGGTGGAGAGGAGTCACATCAGCGGTGAGCTGTGAAATTCTGCATTGTTTTCTAAATGCTAAAAAAGGGGCTGCTAGGCTGTACTTTGGCTATACTATAACCTTTCATCATAACTTAAGTGATGTCACTGATATCACCTGTAAAGTGTTATATCACTTTCTAAAGGAATAAGGAATACTTCAGTTTACAGAGGTGCCATCCTGCTGCTCCTGTTCATGAGAGAGCTGGAAAGAGAGGGATGATGTGAAAAGGTGGCTGAAATGGTCTGAACAACAATTTCACAAAGCTGCTCTGGCAGCAGCAATCTGAAAGGTTGTGAGTAGAGCCAAGATAGAAAAAAATGTTAATTGTAAAGTGGTGTGATGAAGCGAGAATTGAAGTTCTCCAGATGGATATGAAGCGCTGGATCTTAGAAATGTTACACAGAAAACATCTGCAAGATTTTCCATGAGCTCGAGATGATGAATCTATGGCAAGCTGAAAAAGGAGGGCCTGGAAGCTGATGGGCAGTAGGAGAAATAAAGTTCTGCTTTGAACTTGAAGCTGTTGTTAGATATCCATGGGGAGATTTGAAGAAGACAAAATTTAATTCCAAATGTCTACATTAGAGAGCTGACCCCATGAGTCATATGAAAATGTCTTAGGAGTCAATAAATGGCCAACAATAAGATGCGTAGGGAAAAGATTGGGAAAGCAAGGATGGGCACCTCTTAGAGCCCCTAAAAAAGCTGATGGCAGACAAGAAGCTGACAGAGATAATGAGAGAGGCCAATTACAACAGGAGTCATTATCAGCTGTCTGGCTGACAGCACAGAAAGTGGGTTAGAGATTGGGTGAGCATGAAGAACTGGCTTTTAGCCTTGGCTTGCAAAACATTCATTAGAGGGCTTTGTCATCCACATTTCCTTAAACAGATGGATTGCTTGGGAGGACAGACTGGGAGTTGTCACAGGGAAACTCCAGGATATGATTGTGAACTCTGCATCCAGCAGGTTTAAAGAGGTTCTTTTACGCAGAAATGCCAGAGAAGTGTAGAACCAGAGAGGAGCAGAGTGGTTATGAAAGCAAACTGATGTCAGAAAGTGAAGAGAGGGAATAATCTTACATGAGACAGCAGGGGCCTTGAGAATTCTGAGGGGGGACAGGGCTTTCTTGGAATAAAAGAAAGGGAATGGGGATCATTTTAAGCAGGGCACCAAGCCATAGTTTGAAAGGCTGGCTGGTGTCTCTGGGAATTGCAAGGGCTGCACGAGTTCAGGACGGGCTCTGTGTCTGTCCTGCTGCTGCCCTGTGCACAGCGGCTGCATGAGCAGGGATCAGCATTTCTACTGCCTCTTTGTGGAAGAAAGCCACGATTTCTATAAACAGAAAAGGTCTGAACAGGTTTCACAGAAAGACAGTAAATGGGCACTATGTTCTCCACTTTTATAATGAAATGCAATGTTAGAATAAAAACAAATAGTAGCACAAAACCTGTTTTCTTTAGGAGTCTGAAATGGAACTTTATGAACTTCATACTTTATAGTTTTAAGGAGAAAACTGTTTATTTTCTTAATGAGGTATTCTAGTGCAGTGGTTTTTTATATAATGCTAATCTTATTCTTCTAGTTTTCCTTCATTTGCTTTTAATAATACTTATCAAGTAGAATAATCTGTAGGTGATACCAAATCTGAGCCTTCAGGTTATTGCAATCACACAGGATGTAATTATTGTAAGGACCCAAGTTGTTGTTATACCTGATTATAGCTGGAAGAGAAAGTAATTGAAATGAAATAAAATGAAGAGTTTGCAGAAAACTCTTGCTTTTCCCGATACTTTTGCTTTTTTTACCATGTGTCACTTCCGTGTTTTGCAATATTTTTTTTTTTTTATTATTTACTTATTTTTCTAACTAACTATTAAATTTCCTGACCACCTAACTTAGTTTGAGGCAAAATTTCTTTTGTCCCATCTGTGCTGCCCTACTGGAATAGTTATGCATAGTAATGACATAAAGTTGATAATGGCTGAAACTTCATGCGCTGTGACTTATTTTTGCCTTTTTATAAAGTTCCAAGGCAATATTTAGGGAATAAGTGTCTTTGTTTATCAGAAATGTTCATACAGAGGTAACATAGTAAAATAAAATAAATATCAAAGTAAGATACTCCAAAGGCAGATCTCTTTGAATCCATGTTAGGGCTGTTCCTTTTGCTTGCATGTTGGATATATTTTAGTGTCAAACACCTTAATAAGCATCCTACAGATGCTGCATGTGGGTTTTGCAACAGGATGTTGCAAATTCTAAATCTGTACTTGTGTCCAAGGGAAGACTCGAGAGTTTAATGGAAAAGAAATCCATCAGGAAATAGTAAACAAACACAAAAATGTCCCAGGAAGCTTCAAGCCCCAAAACTGCTGCGAGTGGGAGAGCGCTCAGGGGAATTCTTATCCCTCCTACAAGTGAGGGAATCTAAAACAAGAAACAGTTCAGAGGCTGGAAATGTGAAAGCAGACGTTTCCTTCAGAGGAGTTCTCTCAGTCAGTGCTCCTGTAATTATGAAATGGCTACTTGGAAAAAAAAACCAAACAAAACAAAAACCACAATTAAAAAAACCAGATGGAATGAAGCTGTTGTCCTCAAAGTAATATTAAAAAAAGCTTAGACTAATTATTTTTGATCTGAAGCTACCTGCGTTTGTTATTTACCTGCCCAGCCTACAGTGACAGCTCTAGGAATTAGTGGTAACCTAAATGTTGTCATTAAGCAGGTGTACCCACTGTGGGTTCTCTTCTGCTGGATTGTTTGTTTGTTTGTTTGTTTTTTGTTTCCAAATCTCCATGACATCCAGAAGTAAAATGTAAAAGGGCAGACAACAATTAGGCATACCTAGAAAAATATCCCCCCAAAAAATATATTTGGAATAATTATCTGTTTTGCAGTACCAAGTCAGCAGTTTTTGCAAACTTTAAGATTATAAAAGATGGAACAGGAAAGCTTACTTCAACTTTTAAAAAAGATGTAAGCAATTTTAAAGTGTACTCCTTCCCGAGGGAGAGTTTGGAAATATTTCTAATGAATTGAAGTATAATAAAAGTATTTTCCTGGGTGATTACATATTTTTCCTAATAATTTCTTAATTTCTAGAGTGCTTATTTGTACCTCTCAGGGGCGTGGGGTTAAGGCAGTATGCTTCCATATTGAAAGTATGCACTGCATTCTTTTTTTCAGCAGGTGGTTTTTCTTTTGATAAGAGATATTTTTGCTTCCTACAAATTTTTGAGAAATCAGAAGGTTCCTGCCTGATCTGATGGGACAGTAAAGGGCATTTATGAGAGTGATGTTTGTGAAATTATCTGTTTATTAGAGATGAAGGGGGAGTAGATAATGCCTTTCAAACAGTGTCCCCCTCCACCAAAAAAAAGACTCTCAGCAGGGATTATCAGTGGCTGCAGTGTCTGAGCAAGTGCAGGCACCAGGTGAGTCACGAAGGTGGCTGAGTCCCTTATGAGGTTGTGGAGCTGAAAGATAAAAGTCTTCTGGTTAAACATGTCCTGAAAAGGCAAAGGTACAAGGTCCAAAACGAATTTCTGGGAACTGGCTCTCAGTCAGTGAAAGTCACAAGTATAAATGGCAATGGTTTGGGCTTTCCTCTCCAACTGAAAGACAAGATTCCACTCAAGTTAACCTTGTAAACTTGAAGGGTTATTGGGTATAAAATGAATGGTTGTGTTTCCTCCAATTTTTTTTTTTTTAGTGCTGAACCCGTAATTGATATTACCAGTTTCAACTAGAAAGTACCTTTAGTCAAAGAGAAAAAACACATTGTAAAGGAATGCAAATCACTTAAAACACTTGAAGTGTTTTTTTGCCCTAGATTTTACCAGTTTTTCTGCAGTACAGAATGATGACCTCATGGTAGCTTTAACTTTTTTGTTTACCCCCACAGTTGAAAAGATTCCTGTATGTATTGTGAATGTTTTAACCATAATTTATTACAGGTCTACTGTGAGAACCTGTGAAGTACCACTGTTTTTCCCACTCAGACAAAAAAGCAATCACTCTTACCCCCAAAAAACCCCAAACCTAATATAGAAATGAAATAGTAAAGGGTGTGGTCCTTTAAAATCTTACATGCACAAAACCACGCAAGTACATGAGGAGCAGGAGTGAAAGGTGGGAAGAAAATCTTTAGGATAATTTCAGTCAACAACTGCATCCAGCCAGGGCCACGGCAGAGCTTCTGGAACCTCTGTGCTGCTGAGCCTGCTTGGGCTTTGCCACAGCTCCATCCTCTCCTCTCTCCCTGCCTGCAGCTGCCCTGGTGTCCTGCAGCCTCCTCGGGGTCTGAACGAGCCCCAGCCACAGCCCAACACAGCGCTTCTCCTCCTGCTGTCACAGAAAATGAGCTCAAACTGACGGCAGAACAGCACCGGAATTAGATTTTGCTAATCTGAAAGTTATAAATCGTGTCAGTTTTAAAATGGACAAAAATACTCGCTAATTAGTTCACTGCTTTAAAAATTAAATATATATCATAGTATGTGGAATTTTTGTCTGATAGATTGTTTTTGCAGTTGCAGCAAAATAATCCAATTAAGCCTTAGAATTTTTTTCTTCCCGTCCCAAGTTAGCCTACCACATTAGTAATCTGCGTGTACCAATTTTAGTCCTCGTTTCTCTACAAATGCAATTTTAATTGCAAACGACACACTGTTTGTTGCACGGATTGCTAGCTCCCCAGCACATTGCATGCTTGGGATTTATGAAGCCTTTAATATGGTTTCTTGTTGACACTTCTAAGTCCTCAGTTTCACTGTTACATGTTCAGGACCTGGTTTATGTATTTGCTTATAAATATATAATGCAACAGTACATCCTTAAAAATGAAACATAGGCTGATTTTAGTACAGATACTCTTTCTAAAAAAATAAATGGATGGTTTCATCCATTTATGAGAATAAACCCAAATCCCTGCCAAATTCAACCGCATTCAGCAAGAGGAGGATGTCTAGGTTAAAAGGCAAGAGAGAAGATGCAAGTGAAAGATGTCTGAAGGCCATCTCTGTGGATGAGAACCCTTGGTAAGGTTTCTCTCCAATCCCCATTTCCCTGTCTGCAGTGAGGCACGAGGGGCATGGAGCCTTGGGAAGCTGGGGTTTGACTGCCGTGGTTCTGAGCGCAGGGACGGGGCTGTGCAGCCTTGGGGAGCAGGAAGTGCTGCATTAGCTGCTGCATTAGGTGCTGCACTCAGTGTTTCCCATCCCCATCCCCTTCCTGGCATTTGGCTGCAGCCCAGAGCTGTGGGCACACGGGCTGGAATTGCCAGAAATCCCCGCCGTGGCTGCGGTGGGCTTGCAGGAACGCCTCGGAATGCTGGCAGAGCCACGCTGCCTCTTCCCAGCAAACCTCCCAGGGACTAAATTAATGGATCTCATATTGTATTGATTGTGGCCAATAAGTGCCTAAATGATTTGATGCAAGGCAGAGGGATTATGAAGGGAAGAGGGAAGAGGCAGCTTGAAAGAAATATGCGGTTTAATTACAGAATGAATTTCGCCAATCTACCTCCCCCTAGGAATTTAACAAATAGGCCTAAGTGCACTTAGCTGTTCTTGACATCTGTTGAAATGATATCTGCCCATGATGAGGGAATCATGGGAATTGTTCTAAGGGTATTGTCAGGATCAGTGAGCCACAGGAAGCTGCTTCTCTGTCTGCAAAATCAGACGACAGAAAAGCCTGCATTGGCAGTTTTAGATCAAGCTGTAATGATTACAATTTCCATAAAAGAACTCTGTTTTCTGATTTAATGACACCGGGTCTGTTGTTAGAAAGATGCTAAGTAAATATTTAACATGGTGTTGAAACATAAGCAATGAAATATACATATAAGCTGGAATCAAAATCAATTCCTGGGGCTGGAGTTGGTGGGAACTTGATGTATGACTTTCAAGAGAAATGTCCAGGTTTATACCTTTTTTTATGATGTGCTATGGCATGTTATGAAACTCAGAATCTCTTAGGTAAACAATGGAGAGGGTGTAAAACCCAGGGAACACAAAAGCTGGAGCTTCAGCTTAAATTCTCTAGGAAGACAAGCACGGTGAAGAGTGATGTTATGTATTTGCTCATTTTGATTACATCTATAATTCAGCAGGAAGTATGTGTTGCTTAACGCTTTCTACTGCATTTTATAGTATTTATACTATACCTCTGCACCAGAGAACCTGGCAATACCTTTAAAGTCCTCAGAGACATAACTTTCTTTGCATTATTTGAAAGCTGTGTTTTCTCAGGCTTGGAGCATTTATGTGTATTACCTCGTAAATTACTTGTCATTTCCTTGGAAAAAGTAATGAACATTTATTTGGGGAGGTGGAAGCAGAGGGTAAGTGCGTGTATCCTGTTACCTGAGTTGCCTCTGCCTCTCTGCCTGCCTGTGTGTGTGCATTCTGACTCTGCCGTCTGCTTATGCAAGAGCTAAAAATCCACAAGATTAGGCCCAGGCAGGGGATCGTTTCTTTTGTATATAATGCCTGCAGTGTTCTTTTTCTGTGATTTCCATAAAAAATTTGAAAGCAAAAATATATGGTTCATTAGTTTTACTGTAAAAGACAAGTAAGGATTTATGGCTCTACGAAAGGTTTGGTTTTGGGGATTTTTACAGCTAGAGGAATTGAGGATGGAATTTTAGTTTGTGTAGCCATGCAGCATTCTTGCTCTGCCAGCTTGCGAGACTCCAACTGTGAAAGAATTCAGCTCTTTCCAATCGTAAGGCTTTGAGCTCTTTCAGCTGGGCCTCGATCTCACGTTTCAGTTTTGCAGTGCTCCCTCTCTCCTGGAAATTTTGTCGAACTCACATCCACCTAAATTCCTGATGCCCTTCCCTGTTTTACTGCAAAGACTGTGAACTGGGCGAACACATCCCAAACATGTAAATCACAGCAAGGTTGAAATTTTAGTGTTCTGGGTGTGGTTTTTGGGTTTTTTGGGTGGGTTTTTTGGGTGGGTTTTTTTGGTGATGGGTTTTTTTCCTCTTTTTTTTTGGTTTTTTTTTTTTTTTTTTCCTGTTGAGTTCCTGAAAACATAAATACATTTGCATAAGTGATCCACAAAAATACAGACAGGGAACAGCAAACACAAAAATACACCAATAGGGAAAGACACAAATTTTGCATTCCTGCTCTGTTTTTAGGGCCCACCTGACCCCCAGTGATTTGTGTGTCTGGGTGAGGAAATGGGCTCAGCCTCCCCTGGTGCTCATGGAGACTTCTCTCAGGTTCAGCTTTTCTGTGGCAGCAAACCTGTAGGCATCTCTGCAGTACCAAGAGGCCAAAGTGTGCCCATCATGTCTTAGAAAGGGAATTAGTTCAGAAAAACAGAAGATTCTGTTTGAAAGGCTGATGAGGCTCCAATAGGCTACACCAACGTCAGAACCAAAACATTTCAGTATCCATTTTGCCCAGCAGACGGAGTCATTTGGTGGCTATATAGAAAAAAGAAAGCAGCTGATTCCCTCTTGAAAATACAAAATAATAGCATGCTTTCCTCTAAGAGTGGACTTACAATTTAAAAATTCATTCTTTTTAGTTGCAAGATTTGGGATTGCTCTCCCATATCCTGTGAAATATGGTATGATGTAAAATAAACCCCAAGATATCTGAGACATGGAAAATTATTTCCACACTCAGCATAATTATTACCTTATTTTTAGGGTTGTCTTTTCTTGATATCTTATTGCAAACTTTCCTGAAACAGAAAAGTTCCTGTGCTTAGTGTAAATCTTCTGGTAATAGGATTAAATAGGATGTTAATTTGTTTCCTTTGGCAGCTAAAATAACTGTAGTCTTCTTAATAGAAATAAAATAGGGTTTGGGGTCTTTTTTCTCTATAAGCACCCAGCATATTAAATTGTAATATATTTATAATTACCAGGTGGGTTTTTTTCACTTTTACATGAATATGAGCTCTCTGCCATAGTGTATCATATCTCAAAGCAACTTCAAAACCTTTGTGACGTAATGTGCACTTATCTAGGCTAAAATTCTCTAGGCTGTTTGTTCAAATCTTGCACCCATAATTAGGCATCTAAATATAATGGCCTGATTCTTGAAAGATGTGAGCACTTTTAGGTACTTGCTAAGATTTGCTGTGCTCTGCATTTCTAAATCCAGGCCATATATGTAGGCAGCCTAAATATAGGTTTATGAGCTAATTTAAGACTTAAATAGACTTCATATGATTTGGCATTCTTCTTTAGTCCATGTTATTCCTGACAGAGAAAACCAGTGATTGCAGCAGTGATCCTTGTCTGCCTGGTGCTGATGGGACAGGGTTGCTCCTGGATTTACAAAGTGCTTTTGAAAGCTCTCTAACAGCTCAATGTTGTGTTATATTATTCCTGTTTAAGGCACAGGTTCTGTCTTTTATATTCCAAATTTCCTGGGAATGCAATGGAAAATTGTTTAGGTAGAGTCCGTTCAGTGGGACTGAATTATGTATGGATAATCTGAAATGCCTGCACTCCTCAAAGCCAGGATGTTTAATGGAACACGTTACTTACTTTGAATAAAACTCGTTTCATATTTAACAGAGCATTTCCACCTGTCAGACAGCATGTTTCTTTTTCTTCTTGTGTTGGTGGTATTTTCAGGGCTTACAGAAAAAATGGTTCAGGGGTTATTTTCCTTTTTAACTTGGAAGAAATTGTAAAAAGATTTCAGTTTTAAGTGGCTTTTATCCATAAATTTAGATTCCTCAAGACAAAACAAGGTATTTAAAGATGTGGTGTCACTGTCAAAAAATCGCAGTGTAATTGTCACTACTTGTAGTTCTCACCAGTCCTGACTTTGGCAACCAGATGAGAGAGAGCGATGAAGAAAAGCAATTATTCTTCATCTAATGAGTGTGTCCTGTGTGCAAACCAGTCCAGAAAGTCCAAACTGTAATTTGAATGCATTCATTAACATTCTTTAGTCCTTGTCCAACTTTCAGTTCATTTTCTCGTATTTAAATTTGGCATCTTTTGTTAATCAAGGCTTCTTATAATGGCGATCAGGCTGGGATGTAGATGAATGGACATGGAACTGTAGTAGTGAACCAGCATTAACAGGGCACTTTCAAGTTTCAGGTTGGTTTAGTTTGGTTTGTGTCTGCTGATTTTTTTGTTTGGGTTTTTAATTTCTGGTTTTTTGGGGGTTTTTTTGTTTGTTTGTTTGGGTTTTTTGGGTTTTGTGTGGGGGGTTTTTTTGTGCGTGTTTTTTGGGTTTTTTGCTGGTTTTTTTTTTTTAATCAGATATTTTTCTGAACATTAAAAAGTACAGGCATTGATCTGGGTACATTCTGTAGTAGGCAGAGAAAAGGCACATTTGCAAAGAATATTCAGAAGTATATTATTGTACTTTTGTGTACAGTCTGCGTTTTATTAAAAAATGTAATTCTGTTCTTCTCTGTAAAGAAAAATGACAAAAAAGGATAGCAATGTTTGTGACACAGGGTAAGAGAAGAGTGGTGTTATGCAGATATTGTGGTTCACTGTTTCTCCTGAGGCCCCATCATTTCACTCTCCCTCTCACTGTGAAGAGAGATTTTCCTGCACACTTCCCTATCCTCCAAAAGAAGAGTAAAGTTTCAAAAATGATTAGAGCTATCACAGTGTTAGAAAAAATATTAACAACTGAGTTGTTAACATATTTCCACGTCTCATGAACCTGCTGTCAGTCTAAACAAGGAATGAAAATACTTGCAGTCATATGAAATCTCTGCAATTCCTTGGAAACTCAGTGTTTTCAAGTGCAACATTCAGCTTTCAGACTTGCTGTTACCGAGCCAACCCATCAGTGTGATTTATTTAATTTTTTTTAAAGAAAATTCTTTCCAGTGATGAATTTAGTTACTTTCTTGCCCCCTCTTTTTTCATGAGATGTGAGTCATTCATAAACACTTTGCGGTTTAGGCAGCAAGGTGGGAGCAGAAGTATCTAAAGAAAAAAAAAAAACCAAAACACCAAGAAAATGTGTAGCCAGAATGAAAAATCCTTAGGCACAGCTATAAAACATACAGATCAGTAGCACAGAGCCATAAGAATATATTGACTGTGGCTCAAACTCATCAGAAGATTGATCAATCCAGCTGACTTGCATTAATTGTGAAATAGAAGGAACGCCGCGATCAATGATAGGCATGAAAGTGCAGCGGTAATGATGCCACATCCAGCTAATCCAATAATGGAGAACCTGATGGATAGCATATTGGAATTCCACTGCTCGGGCCCCTGTCACAATAAAGTATATCCTGCAATTATGGGGAAAAATGGAGCAGGCAGCCATGGAGGCAGCCTGATGGGGCAGCGCCGCAGTCATTTTCCTGATTAAACACCACGTTAAGTGGCACTCAAACACTGCAACTCGGCTGGGTTATAAAAAGTAATCCTTAAATTCATGTGAAACTGTGCATTTTCATCAAAGCAAACGATGAGTATTAGGATGTGTGCAAGTTCACCAGTTAGCTGTGTGCGTTTGCACGTTGGTCGCTGGTCTCTCACTGTTGGCCATGAGGATCAAGGACCACTGACGAGTTGTGAGCTGCCAGGCACCTGTGCTGCAAATCAGCTGGATTTTAGAAAGGCTTAAAGACCTGATGGGAAAAAAATAGTACTTCTAACAGACCCTTGGAGAATTCAAGTTTAGTTAACTGCCCATATTTGCCTATGGTTACTAATTTCAGTCTGCTCAGTGTTAGGTGTTGATTGGAGGAAGAATAGATTTTTGGTAATACCAGTGCAGCCAGACCTGTGGCTACAATTAAGATTCAGTGGTCATCTACTTGTTATAAGACCAACCTGAATCCTCTCCAAAAGACAGCATTTGTCACATTAAGGACTAAGTCTTTCTTTTTATTGAAGTATTGACTTTTCTACTATTGCTTTAATACTGATACTTAATTTTTATCATGAAGTTTATCTCTATGAGCCTGCTCATTGTCATTTTGACTCAACTTTGCTGTTGGCTTGACTTTTTGAGGCCCAGCTTTGTGTGGAGGACATCAGGAGGCTGCAGGGGCCATGCAGGAACCCCTTGGCAGTGGCTGTTTAAGGAAGGGGTGTGCTGCTCTCCTGCCTCTCCCTGGGACACTTCCTGTTGTGCTTGGAAAGGACCACTCGGAGCTGCAGAGGAGCCATGACTGCTTTTTTTTTTTACCTTATCCCTTGTCAGCAGTATTTCTCAATTGTTTATTTTTGTTGGGCAGGATAAGGGATCAATCTTGGTGCTGCTTGACATTCAGGGTGTCCAAGGGCTCTTGTTCTGTGGGTTTGAGCAATCAGGGGGGAAATGGATGGCTGCCTCACCGCTGAGGAAGAACCTAAACCCATCTGTGGGTCACTCTGCGGTGCCTTCTGGAAATCATTGACTGCTTTAATTCCAGCTCTGGGTGGGGATTTTTATGATTCACTTGTAGAAATTTGCCACTTTTCAGATAAAAGTGTTTGTGTATGGACTGAGCTTTTGACACTTCATACATCTTGATACTCTTCAATAGAACCTGGCTCTATCTATATGTGTAAATCTAGGGGGTTTTTCATGAACAAAATCACTTTGCTGCTCTCACTGTGCTTTTTTCCTTTGAAGAAGTTGTTGAGGCAGAAAAACTTGGACACAATTATTTAAGCAAATAGCAAGGAAACAAAAGATTCCCGTTCCTGTTCAAGTGTGCTGGTAACAACAATTATGGTAGATTAGGAGCTCTGCATGGCCTTGCTGAAGCATCTTTGATTCTGATCCACCTGGGCACGTGTGATCAGGAATTGTCCAGCCAGCCCAGCTGAAGGCCCTGCTGTAGAAAAGCCAGCCCTGCAAGGCTGCAGCTCACATCTTCTGTTTCCCTTTTAGTCCAGTGTAATTTTCTTCTTGTTGTGGGGAAATGATCACCCAGTGTTTGTGTGGGGCTTTTCTTCTTCCTCCCTAACGTTGATTATACCTGTGGGGACTCAAGGGACAAAGGAAACAAGATTCCTTCCATGGTTACAGTGCGAATGCAGGGATGAGATTGAGGAGATAATTTATCCTAAGGATTCCAAGTATTCCAAAGTATTTGCTTTCAATAGAAAAATTTAATTAAGTACTAGATTAATACATGATCAGTAAGTCCTGAAATGGTTTTCAGGCTGCTTAAGTGAGCAAAGACTGTATTTTTCTGTTTCTTTGCAAGTAGAAGATAGAATTCATGTTCTTCAGGGTTTTTGCCTTTAAAAATACTGCAGTATAACCAAAATATAAGTTGACTGAGTTGTGAATGTAATTCCACCATCCTGGGTGCTAATAGCATTTCTTTCTGTGAGGAATGGCATGGTACAGTGTGCATTTTCCAAACCTATTTTTGATGGTGTGAAGTGTTAACAGTTCACTTTACACCTCCCATCATAGGGGTAATAATAAAGAGAAGGCGAGTTCAGGCTCTGTGGTGGTAGCTAATTGCTGTGGAACAAACCCTTGCCTTCCCTGAGACTTTGTTCATTTCTTTTGGCCACTAGGGAATAATTTTAAAACACGAAAACTGTATTCAAGTTATGTTCCAGCAGTAAATGAGATCTACTTACTTCTTTCCAGAACAATTAATTTCAAGCCAGCCTATGTTAAAGAAAGTACTGAGCAGTGTGTTTTATAATTGCTGGAGAGCTGTACATGCAATATTAGAATAGAAATATTGGGTTTCTTTTCAAGTTTTGAATAATCCCGGTAGACTTGCAAGCTGCTATGAATAATTCTGTAAAGTCTAAGTGAAAGAGTTGAGATATTTTCCCTCCTCTCTTTGAGATTACTGTGGTTATTTGAGGCAAAAAGCCCTCAATATTATGGAAAATGAAGACACTTTGTTAAGACTGAAGTGGTAATGGATAGCCTGAAGGCATTGGTCGAAACAAACTGACTCTAGCAATGCTCTTTTTATGCTTTTTTTTCCTCTCAAATATGTTATTAGATGGCACCACTCATCTGTGAAGTTACGACATGGTATCTTCATAACAGAGGAACTTCTGTAAATGCTTAACTTGGCTGTCGGCAGTTTAACCTAATTTCATAGGTGTGTATAAATCCTTCCAGACCGTTCCTGAACAGAGACAGGACAAGCAGGAATGGCTTTCAACTGTCAGAGGGCAGAGCTAGGTTAGGTTTGAGGAGGGAATTGTTCCCTGTGAGGGTGGGCAGGCCCTGGCACAGGGTGCCCAGAGCAGCTGTGGCTGCCCCTGGATCCCAAGGCCAGGCTGGACAGGGCTTGGAGCAGCCTGGGACAGTGGGAGGTGTCCCTGCCATGGCAGGGGCGTGCAACTGGGTCATCTTTGAGGTCCCTTCCAACCCAAACCATTCTGTTATTCAGTGATTATTTGTGCTACCTGCAATGAAGTACCTTAAGGCTCTGCCATACACTTTTTTGGGTTTTATGGGGTTTTTTGGTGGGTTTTTTTTTTCCCCCCTTATTTTTCATTTTTCGCACATAGCTAAAACTTAGTCCATGGCAAATAGAACTGGGCAGGTGAAGAACCACGCTTTTTCCGTGGGAATCTGGTTGTTCCATGGAACTGCAGTGACGAGGTGCTGCTATTTCTGCTTGCCTTGCATGATGTCATTGCCTTTGCTAATTCCTGTGTTGTGCTCTTGAAATAAAACTTGTAATGCAGATGGTGACCCTGGAAGGTCTTACAAACTTGCAAGCGCTTGAAAAGGTGTTAATGCTTTTCCCCAGGAAAAGAGAGGGGAATTTTAACCTTCTCCAAAGGATTGTTTCATCTGTAATTAGCAGAAGCAAGATCATACAAATACAGAAATCGGTGAGCTAATTGCAGTAGTCTGGCAACGAGAGACTCTACTGGGATCAATTAACATGATCTAGATATTAAAGGAAAGCAGAATGTTCCCTCTTTTTTCCCCTCCTATGATTTGCCACATTTGTCTCTTAAATACAGACTCTTGCAAGGTAAAAAAAGAAAGGGTTGGCTTTTTTTTTTTTTTAATAATTCCAGAGCAGTAAAAGTCATCATAATGATCTTCAGTTCTGCTGACATCCTGCTTGTTTCTTTTACAGCTGAGGCCAAGTGGCAGGTACAGCTGGGTACCACAGGGAAGGGTTGTTGACTGCTGGTCCAGCTTTTCTGGTATTTAACAGCAGAATTACTCTCATGTTGAAATAGGCCTTGATTCTTAAGCTCAGTACACTCTGGTAGTTATTTGTGGGGTTTTGTACTATTTATTTGTATTGTGGGATGCCCTTACACCTAAGCATAGGTGGTTAAGACATTTTTCCACTGGTACTGTGCATGGTACCACTGTATTGTGACATACACATGGCTGTATTTTACTGGCAGTCACAGGGGAAGAATATCAGCTTTTGGAAACCTGTAAATACTGGGAAACCGTGTCAAGCTTGTCAGCAATAACGCATTAATATTCGGAATGTTCTGTGCTCTTTCTTCCACCCGACGGAAGCCGTGCAGGTGGCGTTTCCCAGCTGGGGGCTGCCGGAGCGGCGCTGGGAGCTGGCGGGAGCTGCTGTGGGTTCGGTGCAGCAGCAGCAGCGCAGCTCTCGGGATGCTCTGAGGAGGGGCTGGCTGCTCTGCGCTGTGCAAGCTGGGACTGCTCTTTCGGGGAGCAAAGACCAACTTTCAAGCCCTTGGTGCTAGGCTGAAATTGGCTCCAGCTCCACCAGAACACGGTACTTGGTATTCCACCTAAAATCACCGGAGTTCTTGTTGGGAGCGGCAGGGTGCCAGCAGTTCGTTCAGGAGGGTGTTTACTGCTCTTAGGAAGAGCTGATCTGCGCTGTCCTGATCCAGGGTGGGGTGGGTTGTTCAGCTTGGGAAGAGCTGAGCGCCAAGGCTCAGCAGGAAGGGGAATTTCTCACCTGTCTGGCAATCACTATTCATGTGTTCCTCGTTGCCTCTGAACAACAGAGGAAAAATGGGTTTCGAAACTTGGTTATTGAGCACTACAAGGAGTAAAATGCAGTGAAAATGGACTGCAGTATTCTTTTTCATTTTTAGAAAATAATTCCAGACATTGGAGAGGGATTTTATATAAGCTGGTAATGAAGAATAGTTCTTCTCTTGTTCTCTGGGCCCCAGGCATTCCACATTACTGAAGCTGGAACATGACATGTACAACAAGAATGTATGAAACCTTTACGATTTTCTTTTTTTTTCTAATACCTAGATAGCAGTTGAACTTACTGTCTTCTCAAAAAAAAGTGATTATAGGCATATTTCTTATATAATTAGTTCAGAACTATCAAATAAAACCAAAAGTGACTCATTTTCCTTCCCCACTCTCCCTATGAAATGCCAAGTTTGTCTTATTTCTCATGGAGATGGATATTTAGATAATAATAGCACAGCTATTTAAAATGCAGACAGCTCCTTCCTTGCTTTATTTTGTGTTTCACTCAATCCATTTTCTATTACAGTGTCTATGGACTTGGATATCAATCCTTTCCCACACCCCCTCCCCCATTTTGCTTATGCTATTGACTTGCTTTGAGAAAAAATATTTTCCTTTTATTCTTTCTTTCTTGGTAGGTTTGGTTTTGCAATTGGTTTGGTTTGGTTTTGGGTTTTTTTTTTTTTTTTTGTGTGTGTGTGTTTTCAGTTTCCTTTCTCCTAAAGATGGGTGGTGGCAACACTGCTCTGTGTAAAGCAAAAAGAAAACAGCTGCTGAGGTGCAAGGCGAGGCCAGACCAGCAGTCCATGGACGTTTCCAGTGTTTCAAAGTCTCCCTTGGCTTTCCAGAGGAGCTGGTACATAATCTAAGCACACACAGTTATCTCCCCTGTAACTGTAACAGTGAAAAATTAGTTTTTAAAAAAAAAAAAAAAAAAAGACAAATATACCAATGTAGTATGGATGCAGTACCTTTCCATTTTGGCTTCTGTATTTAAATCCATACTTGACTTAGGAAAAATTTGTTGCAGTCTAATAACTATAAAATACTAAAAGGAAATAAAATCAATGTTGGACCCAGCCTTAGAATGCAAACCACACACACACACACTGTAAGATATGGTCAAATACTGCTTACTCAGGAGATTCAGCTCCAGGAATCGAGCAGCACTGAGAACCACTATAAAATATGCAGGAAATTGAAAAATCTGTTTAATAGATGCTCACAAACTGTTGTTTTCATAAGATCAAGGTATATTTTTATTCCCTTCGGGTAAAGAGAATTCTCGTGATTGATATCTATCAGACTTGGGCAGGTGGAAGTTGGTTGATGGTTTTTTCCCTTTCTTTGCAGCGTCATTAGTCCCAAGTCTCCAGACTGCTAAATGTACACATATGAATTACAGTGTTTCAGGAATCAAATGAAAGGCTTTGGAAAAAACACCGAGACATCTCCATGATGTATTTTAAGTCTGGCTTTATTCAGTAAAGAATGCTGTGCAGTCATTTTAATGAGTTATTGCCCCTGACTAGCACGGGCAGTGTGCACTGAGTGAGAAGTGTGGCTCTCTTGGCAGTCTGCATCTGTAACCTGTCACACTGCTGCACACTTGCCAAGGTTAGAGTCTAGAAGGAGGTTTCCCATTTTTACAAAAGGGCTTCATCTTCATCAACAACCAGAGGTACAGTGAGACCTCAGACTGGGGAAAAGGAGAAAAGCAAAAAGAAAAAATGGGGGAAAAAAATCCAATTTTGTGGAAAATCTGATGTTGTAGAACAGACTTTTGTCTTTATTTAAGATGGAAGTAATTTTTTTTCAGTTACACTTTTAAAAATGGAGCTTTAAATAAAGAGCTTTACCATGTGGATGCTTTAGAGCCGCTGAATCTCTGTGAGCTGGGGTCTCCAGCTCTCTCACTGTCCCTTGACAGGCAGCAGCTGCAAGTTCTGGGAGCCTGAGCCAGGTGCCTGGATTGCTTGGAAGGCTCAGCTCCCAAAAAACCCATCACAGCAGGAGCTCAGCAGCTGAAGGAGGAGAGGGGAATGAGGTTACAGAGACTATCTGGGCATTGCTGAGCAGAACACTCCCTGCAGAACCTTCCATTGTTGATCTGGAAAATCTGATGAACAAATGTCTCTATCACAGGGTTTGTAACCAGCTCTAGGTATGGAAGGATACCTTTTAAGCAGCCTGTTTGGTCACTTAAATAAGATTTTGCTGTCTCTGGACCTATGTGACGGTCTTGCTGCTTGTGACCTGAGCCAAGTTTGTCAGTGCTGCTCGGTGTTAGGAAACAGCAGCTCCTTCCCTCCTGTGCTGGACACTTGCTCGTTGTTTCCAGGCTTTCCAGGACTATCCCATGGCCTTCCTAAACTTTCACAGTCTAGAGACCTTCATGCCATGCAGCAGGTGCAAGAGGAGGGAGGCTGTGTTTTCTTGATTCCTGCAGGATTTATTTCTTTATGTAAGGGTGGGTGTTAAATACCAGAAATGCCATAGTTTAGACTTATTTGTCTGTGATGGGTATTACATTGTAGCTGAGCCCAGGTCATAATTCTTAAGCAAAAGTATCTTTCCACAATGGAAATTAATTATTTATAATTGTGTGTGCCTGTTTGAGACACATCAGAATTTTTTATCTAAGTAATGAGACTCCCCTGACTCAAAATATGCGTACTGAGGTGTAAAAGGCCTGAATTTCAGTCTGCAGACACAATTAGAAATCAAAACAATTGCTGTGATATACTGAAAAACCAGACAAGTAACCTCATGCAGAGCAGCATTCCCTACCCTTTTAATTGCTGCTCATCCTGTCTCAGTAAGTGAGGTAATTGATGTTTTACTCTCAAAATTGATCGCGGTGTTTCAGGTAGTTAGCAGACTAGAATGGCTTCTGCATCATAGCACCAAAAATCGTTTTATCTCATAAACTAATCCCAGGCTCAAAAATGTGTCACACCTGAAGGCTCCCTAGCTTAAAAGTAATGAGTTTGTTTGGATCTTGGGTCCGCTGGACCAGACTGCGATGGATCCGAGTAACCACACAGAACGTCACAGCACTGGTTCTGCTCTTTCCAATGGTCCTGCTCTCAGTCCTCCCCGAGGGCCACCTACATCAGAGCTTTGAGGAGCTCCAAATTATTTCTGCTGGTACTTTGTTTATTGCTGTTTGGGTGAGAGGAGTTGTTTGGGGTCACAACAAGCTGGCTGAACAGGGGCTGGGTTTCAGTTTGAGCAGCCTGACCCAACACCTCTCAGGTAATGTGCACACTCCCACAGGTGTGGGGCTCTCCTCAGGGCCTTGGCTTCACTTTGCTTCTCCATGCATGTTAATTTAGCATTTCTGGGAGGAAAAGGAAGGACAAAAATAAATAATATGCAGATCAAAATACTTTTTGTTGTATTGCATGTTTATCTCATTGCGAAGTTTGGTGTAGGAGGTTCTAGAAATTCAGGAGTCAAAGCAGCACAGGGTTGTTCCAAACGCTGGAAATGAAATGAATGGAAAGCACTGAGTAAATGACACTTGCTTGAGGCTACAGCTGTGGTGTATTAAACACACAGGCTAGGCCAGCACGCTGGGAGTGTTACCTGCATGCAAGTGAAGGTGGAATGTTCTCCTGAATGGCGTGTGCAGTTATTATATTGATCATGGGTATTGTTATGTGATGTTGGAATGAGTCATTAATATTGTGGTTTGGATTATTCCCTCCTGTAATAGTAACACACAGATGCCTATGCAAATGGAAGAGATGGACCTGTCTCCCTCTCTCTCCATCTCTATTGTATATAGAGCTATAGATAAATGTGAGAAAACTTGTAGATGGAGTTCTTTGTCCTTGATGACTTTCAGTCTGGGCTAAGGTGTGGCAGAAAAATGAAGGTATGTATAGTTACATGAAGAAGAAAAGAGGCTATAATTATTGCAAAAAGAGATGATGTTTACATCTTTCATGTTTATATAGTTAAAGATTTCTCTCTGCCTTCTCAAGGGACAGGGTTTCAGGTCACAGTTTACCTCACCTCGTCACAGCTCATCACAAAGTTTTTTTGGAGGTGTTGGGAGCAGCACTTTCACGTATGAGGATGGCATGCAACGTGCCATTGCAATTATTTCAAAAGGTATAGACACAATACAGTTTTAGAGCTACAATTTCGAGCTTGTTATCCTGGAGGTCATTGAAGAACGTGACACTTCATTTGCAAAATGAGCCGGGCTGTGCATGCAGGTGCACGCACATACACAAGTTTTAAATGTTTCCCTCTCCTTTGCTATTTCTAGGACAGTAAGGCCATTGCTGCAGTCTCATTAAAAGGTGAAAGAAAGTGTTTAACTTTGTCAGCTGCACCTGATTTTTGCCAATGATTCTCCATTTTCTTAACAGAAAAGTAAAGGATATTTTAAATGAGACTTACTTGTTCAAGGTAACCTTACCACTTCTGAGTGAGAAGAATACAGTGCCCTAATGGATGCTGTTATATGACAATCTCTAAATGTCTTTCATTATTAAGTGTCAAGGTTTCTTTTAGGAAAGCTTTAGAAATTCTTGGGAGAAATGTTTCACTGCAGCAAGCTGTAGCGCTGCCACTAAAAATATATTGCTAATTAAAGTTTATTGACAGTCTCCGTAATGCATTCCTGGAACAAGTCAAAGCACTGAGTGGTTATTGAATGCGAGGCACTGCATCTTCTACAGTTAGTTAAGCTGTTTAGAAGAGGAGATTAAGGTACTCTGCCCTTCCTTCCCTGTGCAGTTATTGGCTCTGGCTATTGTGCAGAATAAAACACTTTCCTCTCAGGATGCCAATGCTGCAGACTCCAAGAAACTTGGTCACAAATTTTTTCACTTGGTAGCCACGGGCAAATGGGTAGGTCAGTTAAACATTACCAAGGTGTGAAAGGTACAGCTCCCCAGGAAGGAAAAGAATTTGGACCCTTCAGAAAACAATTTCTTCAAGGTGCAGCTCCTAAGTTGAGCGAGGGCATGCAGAGTTACTTCAGCTCGGTGTGTGGATGTAAGTGAAGCAGGTGTAACTCACACCTGTGCAGGTCTAACGTGGGACAGTGTCAGGCTCGCTCAGGTGTGGTCACACCCAGCTCTGGGGCTGCAGCTGCATCGTGGGTGTGACTGCTCACACCGTGCTCTGCTTTTACTGGCTTTGCTTGCATTGCTTGTTTAGAGTCACAGAATACTTTGGGTTGTAAGGGATCTCTAAAGGTCATCTAGTCCAAAATTACATCTGTGATTTCTCACTGGTATCGTGAACCTGGAAAATTCTTGCAAGTTGTTACATAATGATCCTTGGGTGTAAGCAGCAGAAGCATTTGCACTGTCTTGCCACATCTCTGGAATACTCTGAGACACAGTGAATCTATGAGCAATTTTGTAAATGTAAGAAACAGGATTTATTCTTCAGATGACTGCCAGAAGACTTTTACTCTTCTTTAAATCACAAAACCTAAGCTACTCATTTCAGTAGAGTTCCTCTGCAATTCTGTTGCTGTAAGCAAGGGCAAAGTACTGCCTGTGGGAAGTAAGATTTACAGTACAAATCAGAAGCAAAACAGGATTTTTTACGTGGGGTACGAGTGAGTATCAACAGCTTTCCAAAGTGATTGGTTTGTGGCTCTAAGAGCCAAACATTCTGCCTGCTTGTACAACCTACAGTTCCACTGAGGAACATTATCCCAGTTGTAAAAAACTATGTAAAAAGCTCCTTATGGCAGGCTTGGTCCTCGAGCTCGTTAGGTTTCTGCCTGTTCTTTCTGCTGATTCAAGCTCCTTGCACGGACAGAAATGGCCAGAGGAGCTGTGTGATGGAGAGGGGGAGCGAGCCCTGATGCAGAGCCAGGCTGGGCTCGTGCTGTGAGGGTAAGAACCACCCCCCACAGGGCAGAGGGGACAGACATGACTTACTCTCTGGGACTAATTCATTCATTGATTAAAAACCAAAGAGAACACAGTCCTGATTTTGGGTGAATTTCCTGAGCATCACACACAGGGTGTGAAGTTCTCTCTCTAAACTTCACAAAAGCATAATCCCTACCTGTCTTTGCTGTGCTTTAGGGAAAGAATCTCACCTGCAGAGTCCACAGCTTGATAAATTAGAGCAGCAATGGCAACCTCTGCTTCTCTCAAAAGATTCATAGCAAAAAAAACCCCATAAGTGTGGCAAAGGGTACAACACTTGTGTGTTGATTTGTGGTTTGTGTGTGCAAGCACAGAACCTAACATTGCATTTCCAGTGCAAAACAGAAACGTATCTAAATGTCGTTAATGCCTTAAACTACCCCTATTGTCCTGTTGAAAACGTGAGGATACTAATGACCAACTTTCATCTTGCATTCACATCCTTGAAACTCTCTCAAGACTTTAAGATAAGCAGCATGTATGTGTTTCATAAGGAATGAAGTTAACCACCAAAATGTCAAGTTTTAGGTAGGGTGATACATGAGAACAGATTGTCATTTTAAATGCACTTCAAGGTCTTCACCTCTTTTTTTCATTCAAATTTTACTGACCAGAATATGCATATTAAGTGCGTGTCTGTATCTGTGTCTGTAAAGAAACAAAACCCAAACCAAAAACAAAAGGAAAAAAAAAAAGCTTGATTAACCAACTAAATCTAAATTACAGTATAATAGGATGCTATTAATTATCTATCGGTTTAAAAACAATCCTAGAATATAAATTGTTGTTAATATTAAACATTCTAAGGTTTTCCTTTTTTATCTGCAGATGAATAAAGTAACTTTTGCAGATCAATTTACTGATGATTGATTTATGAGGCTAATACTGCAAAATGACCATTTAGTATGCTTTGGATCATTTAATATAAAGTAAACTATTTTACATATATAAATATACTTATACACACACACAGCCTTTCACTTTATGACACTCTGAAAATTATTGTTTTAATTGGAAAAAGGGCAACTCTGAGGAAGGGGACAAGTGAAAGTCGGGATATCTGTCAGTTCATTGGCTTCTTGCTGACCTGGCAATACCTGGTTTCTCAGACCAGTTCCTCCTGTAATGACCTCTCCAGCCAATAATGTGGATCTGCCAGATAAAAGCTGTGTTTTGGTTTTTTTGTAATTTGTCAGGCATGGGTGACTGAATGAACTTGACTTATTTTTATCAGCACGCGAGCCCAGCGAGCAGGCTTGCAGATGTTTGCTGATAGCACCCAGGCCGTGTCTGTAGGAGCAATTTGTAACATAACTGGCTTTAGTAATTGTCTGGAAATCCATGCCTGTCTCCAGTGACATCCTCATTGTCAGGCTGCTGTTCTCTCCTCTGCCTTCAAGTGTCTTTCTGAGTCCTTGCCTTCCACCTTAACAGGCTAGTAGTAATTTCCTAGAAAATATGCTGTGTAAAGTGGAGTTTTTACTTAAACTCTGTTTTAATTTTGCTATACATTCTTGGCCTATAGTTTTTAGTTCTCATCTCTGTCCATGATCCTTACTTCAAAAAAACCTATTATGCAGCATATCAGATTTATTGCCTTGTTTGGGTAATACAGACCCTCAGAATTCAGCAGTGTCTGATACTCAGATACTAATTAGTATCTCCAATTTCTTCATTCTGTATTTACACTAGCTTCAGAGTTTATCACGTAATTGGTATTCATGCCATTACCTACATTTCTTTTTTTTTTTTTTTTCCTTCTGCATAGAGGCTTAAAGGAAAGAAACTCAAAACTCTTTTCCCCATAGGTACAAGATTTCACAGGAGTAAATTCTTGTAATAACGATATGCTTATGAAACAAGAATTATTTGTGCTGCAGTGAATAGGGTAACACCTGTAATATGCCAAGCTTGGTTTGGGCCTGTTTACATTGTGAGATAACAGACTTTAATTCTATACTGCTTGCTGCTTTATCATCACGGTATTTTTAATTGTGTTTTTCATAGTGACCATTTATTCTTTGTAACGCATTGTCTTTGCCTTCAGATTATTCCGTATAATATTTTCTGTGCTATGCAGGGAAATTAAATAAAATGCACTATGGCCAGTCCTTTATGTATAAAAGGAGTTTATATTTGAATACTTGAATCGATCAAGTTTCTCGTGGGATTGCTCCATGCAGAGCAAACATCCAGAATTTCGTCTCGAGGCTTTCCTTGAGAAACACACAAGTGTTTCTCTGGAATAGCACTTGCAAAAGATATTTTCTTCACAACCACTTTCCTAATTTATATTAAAGTCCTCTGTAAGGTAGTTTGCAGAGCCTTAATGTCCAAGGGTTGGTCACAGAGTGTAGATCCAAATTAAACCCAGCACTGTCCTTGTCTGCATCAGACTTTTCACAAGGTCATAGCAAAGACCCACAGTTCCCAAACTGTGTTTGAAAAACAGGGAATTCACTGTGTCACAGGATGTGAGCAGGGAAAGCTGCAGTGCTGGCTGCTCTTGTGCCATCCTGCAGTGATTTTACTCACAGGGATGTTGGAAAAGGAAGAACTTCCAGGCTGTGCTGCAGCACCACAAGTTTCCTTGAATACTCTCAGGGAGCCAGAGGCAATTTTGGTCACATATCTGTCTCTGTGATCTGCAGCAACCCAAAGAAAAACCCAAACCCCTGTGTTTTCCAGGTAACAGTGTTGTTCAAGCAAGATAGAAAATCTTGATGAAGAAACATATCTTATCCTGAAGCTAAGAAAAGGTGAAAATTGGACTTTAAGATTTCTCAGTTGGTTAAAGGAACCATTTTGCAAAAGGAAATAATTGCCTACAAAGTGTTTTAATGTAAAAATCTTTAAAAGTGTTTCTCTTATTTTTTGGAGATTTTCTACTTTTCCTTGTCTCAATGAAATGATCCCGTTTGGAATATGTTGCTAGTTTGAGGGTAAAAAGAAAAGGAGAGGGAGAAAAGCCTATAAAACTATAGATTATTTTTTATGGATGATGAGATGGTCCCCATTTGCATTTACAGCTTTACAAGGATTGTAGCATTAGGCTCTTTTTCTTTTTTTGATGGAAATGCTTAATCTGAGCTCAATGGGCCATAATAATTGCCTGTTTCTTCCAGTAGAAATAAACCCACTTGTATGTGACACTTGAAACCTTAACTCTGCTTAGTATTACCCACGGAACTGGAGACAGTTCTTCACCCAAATATATTTATGACAGCAGCACCAGTCGATATACAATACCCAGCCAAGGGCGTTGGAGAATAAATCAGTCTCTCCAGCCACTGCTGGAGCACAATAACTGATGGTGGTAATAAAACCCCATGAAATTAAAATTCTGTGCATTCAAACACACATACCTAGCCAAGAGAAACCCAAAGCTCTCAGTTCTGGAAAGAATTTGCATATGCATAGACAGACACATTCTGTACCCCTCTGTGTTAGAAACACAATGGAACACCAACTCGATGGGATTTTAGCACATAATCACCTCGTTAGACTGTCCTCAGCGTTTGGGGGCTTTCAGGACACCTGGCCATGAAAATTTAGGCATCTTGTAGAAGGAAAGGATGATCCCAGTTACTCCCTGAGGAAGAGATACTGATGTCATGTTTGAAAGCCTTTAGATATTACTGTAAGTGACTACCAAAGGCTCTGAAACCCCCATTTCCAGTTCAATTCATCCTGTGTGTTTATGCAATTACTGGTATTTTTAATGAGTCCTCTGTGTTTGAGCACCTTGGGCTCTACTTTGTGGCATTGTGAGCTCTTGGGATGGATGTTGTTTCTTCATTTGTGTTTTGGGGTTTCACATGTAGGCAGTTTTAGATTAATACACAATATTATTTATACATTTATGTACAAGCCCGCACTCTCTCCACATATTTAATAACTTGGAGTATCATTTCTTCTGAATTCTGCGGGGCAACGAGATAATGAACACTTATAAGTAATAAAAAGATGCAGGGAAGTTTCCAAATGAAATACACCAGTACATGGTGTGTGTCCTTGTGTAGCACAGCCTTTTTGTCTAAGGTGGCAAGGAGAAAACCCAAACATGTAATTTTTGACAGAAGACTTTTCTAGTCAGATGAGTGTCCAGTGAGAGAAAGCACTGGCAGATGGGTTTTGCAGATAGTATGAAATGGGATGGACTGGCTCAAAGTGTCTGGTGAAACACAACTGCCACAATTGTGAGAGGATAATCTATGGTTTGATTTCAGTTTAATCTATGTATGAATGAGGAGAAAGATAATTTCTCAGTCAGATGATGAGCAGTCACCAGTTGGGAGGTAGGTTGTGACTGCTCAGTGCCCAGCTTTTCTCACCTGGCTCTCAAGCTCCACAGTCTGTGTGTAGGTACTGACTGTAATAATAAAAAGAGACATATTGTTGAAATTCTAGTATTCATATTTGCACTGTCCTTTTTGAGGTGGAAAAAGAAAGGCAGCAATATCAGGGGGCCTTTCATTTACCACACACATGTTTAGTTATGGTAAAGTATCTAGAAGATAAAAGACATGAGATGTTCACCTGTTATTTTTCAACCACTGGGACTGTGCTCCATTTCAAATAACCTCAATCCTGGAGACATTTAAATTTGAAAATGTAAACCCAGTACTTGGGAATGTTGTACTGCAACAGAAATGTTCTTTTACATTTAAGCAGTCACATTCTGTAAATAACTTTAATACCCTGCTATTGTTCTCTTTTCCCAATCACCCAAGCCCTTTCTTTAAAATGACACTTTTAAAAGTTGACAGCAAAAAAACCTTCCCAAGTGGAGTTTTGGTATTCCTTAATACCTGCAGTGATGCTGTTGTTCTCTCAGTCTGTCCATTCATGCAGAGGTGGGTCCCATTTTCTGTTTGGTTTCCAGTTTCCTCAGAGCCAGGGCTTGTGTGTCCTTATGAAGAGTGGATAACTGATAAATAGGTTTAACAGATATTCAGTCTCCCACCTGTTACTGCTACTTAAAACAAAACAGACTTCCCCATTCCAGTCCTGAACTCTGGGGAATAACACCAGCAGGTTGCACAGTATTTCCAAAGGGTCTTCTTTTGGTTTCAGATGATGGAGCCTAACAGCACAAGTGTCTTCTAAGACTGCTGTCCTATAAAGAAGCCTGCAGTTCTCTGGAAATTTTTCCTTGATGAAATCCTTTAAAGGGAATGGATCTTTTAGGCATTCTTCCACTAAACTCATAGTATGTCAGAGCTTGACACAGTGACACTCAACATACTGACCAGTCTTGAACTAAAATAAATAAATAGTTAATTGCATATGGTTCAATCCAGAACTCTAACAAAGGTAATTTAGGATTGAGAAGCGATGTATTTAAAATTGCAGGATGTGCACAAGGTTTGCTTCTAGGGTCTCTTGATCATTAATTAAACATGTTATGGCTTTCAGTTTTTCTCATTTATCTGTACAGGTTTACATATTGTAAATGCATTATTTATGTTTTCCCTTAAGTGCTCAGTACTGCCAGGATGTTTCTCTTACACTGGCACAGATAGCAAAAAAGACAAAATGAGAGAGCAAATTTGGCACTGGTGAAATACTCAGAGAACTGCTTGTGTCCAAATGAGCCTTTCCCAGATGTATTTTAATAAACTTGAACTGACAAATAGAGGGCCAGACAGGCAGCTGGCATCTGTGTTTAAACTATGAAAAATACTTTCTTTCATTAAGGTAGGTTTAGTTTGTTTAATTTTTTCCTTTGAATCTCATCCTAGTAATGCCTTACCACTAAGCCTTGCTGCCTTTTTTCTGGAAAGCTCCTAGGGTGAAGGGTGATGAGGGAGCTGTCCAGCAGCTGGATGTTCACTCTGAAATGGATTTTGTTGCTGTAGCTAAAACACAGTTTGGAATCAACCATTTGCTGAACTTTCAACCAAAGAAATTGCCCCCATTGGTGTGTCCTGCACATTGTCCCTGGTGTTTTTTTCCTTTCAGAGTAAACAGTGTCATGGAGGTGGTTGAATCAAAAAACACTTTAAAGTACTGTTCTCACATTCATATGAAAGCTGTTTGTTTTAAAGTAAATTGATGTTTTTCTTCTGCTGGTTTCACTGCCAAATATAGAGGAGCAGTGGGGCTTTAAGATGCAGTCATCTTACTCACTTATTCACTCTTTGCCTCTTTCTTGTATTCTCCCACTGTTCATAAACACTTTTTTTACATCTTAAATAATTTTTTTCTGAGGTGTTAGGTATTTTATGTTTCAAATTACAGTAGCAGACAGCTACTAACTAAACACAGAATGAACTGTCTGCTTAAATGGTCAATAACTATAACCCTTGCTCTACTCTACAAGTATTTGATACACATTTTTGCTTGTTATCTTACAAATTTCACCTTTCTTGCATTCCAAAACTGCCCCCTCGATGCCACCACCAGAGGTTAAAATCTCTGCCATGGGGGCTTCCACAGAAAACCTAAATAGTAAAAAAAAAAAGACCCTGAGCAAAACAACCTAAACTCACTTCTAACTTTGACTAGATGATCACTGTAGCTCCCTTCCAACTGAAATATTTCATTCTGTTTATTTTTAATCAAGGTGAAGAGGTTCATGTGGAATTCAGATCTGAAATTAACTCTTGAGACTTATGCAAGCACACTTAGAATGCAGACTAATATAACCTTAAAGTGACCCAGAAACGGTGTAAAGTCATGAACTTTGAGAAGGGGAATCATTAGTCTGCAAGTGACAGTCACTTCAGCTGTACTTAATTTGACTCCTGAGGGAAGTTCTAATTAGACTTTTGGTGAATTCCTTTACTTTTTTTTTCCCTCTTTACTATGAAGTTAGGAACTTCAAAGAGCATTTGTTTCTGTTAGGTTTGTATTTTCATACGGGGATTCTCTTGTAAAACTTCTGCTATACAAGATGTTAAGCCTGTAATGTACTTTTTAGGACTCCTTCTGTGATGAAAAACAGGCAGTTTTATTTTGTTTGTAGCAATGAGAAGTTGCCATTTTCATCCTCACTACAGAGTAAAAATATCTTCTAGAAATGGGTATTGGTTGGTGTTTTAGCTGTTTCTAAGTACAAAGTAGTGATGCGTGTATCCCGAACCTTTGAAGATCTCCTCAGAAACATTGCCTCCCATTTCATGTTTTATGGATTGTTTGCTATCTACACTAATGACAGAACTGACAGTGATTACACTTTCAAGGCTAATTATCCTCCCTAACGATTCTAAATTTTTTCTGAAAGCATTTTTAAATAAACAAAACCCTACCATAGGTAAAAACCCTCTCTCCACACGGACAGATCAACACCCGAGCGCCTTCCTGAGCAATGCTTGGGAAGGTTGGTTCCAGAGGTGCTGGGGCATGGCTGAGTTGGACACCAGGGAGCTGGAAAGGAGGCTGGGAGCTGGGGAGCAGAGCAGGGTGCTCCAGGGCTGTTGTTTTTCTCAGAGCTCTCCCTGGAGGAGCCTCCTCCTTCTGGCAGAGCTGGGATGTCCCAGGTTGTGCTGCCCCGGCCCTGCCCTGTGCCTGCTGTCACAGGGGGTCAGGTCCTGCTCAGCCAGCAGCTCTCACACCCTGAGCAGTGCTTCTTGTAAATCTGCCAGAGCAGGAATACAGCAGTAAGGAAAAAACGATGCTGTGGAATCAAATACCCTTCAGAGTGACTTTTATACCAGATTAGAACTGGAAGTTTTCATAGGAATGCGTTTTATCCTTTGCTTGAAGCTTCTGTATCTTTATTCCTGAGCTGTGATCACGGTATAAAAGCAGTGGGATATTCACAAATACAACAGACTTGTGATAGAACACAAAAGGAGGAAAACTTCTTCCTGAGCTGAACTGCCAATGAGATGTTTAAAATCTAAAAAAGATTCTTTTCTACTTCAGATTTGTTGTGGGTTCTGGGGTTAATTTTTTTTACTTTTGTAAATTTAAAATATAAGTGGAAAATTGCAGTAATGATTCTGTCTGGATGCACGGGACAATATTGTGTTTGGATGAATGGCTGCATTTCCAATATTTATATGTGTAAGGTACAATTCGCAGCTTTGTTGTGGCAAGAATGTTATGCTTTCAAAGTTATTTTGGCTATTTTTTTTTTCTTTTTTCCCCTTGTAGAGTTCAAAACAACAGATGAGTTGTGAAAGAGAGCAGCTAAGGGTAAGTGCAATTATATGCAAAATGTTCTGTTTCCTTAAAGCATAAGCAGAATCTAGTCTGTGCTATTGACAGATGGATTTACTTAATTTAAGAGGAACATATTTAGTTCGTTTGTTGCTTGTTGGTAAATATTGTACATCTCCCAGTAAAAAGCAACTAGATAGACGGAGGGTTTTCTTCTGTGACGTGGTGAGGTTTGTCAGTAAATGGCTCTCCAGGGCCCCTGAGGCGCAGTGAGCTCCTCCCACGCAGCAGGTGCAGCTCCTGCAGTGCCAGGGGTCTTGGTGCTCCCCAGGCTTGCTCCCCTCCGAGACTGTTTCCAACAAGAAGACATCATCCTGTGGATTTTTATAGTCTCTGGACTTTCAGAGAGGAATCAGAGCCAGGGCTGTGAGGAGTGGGTTATTTGAGTATCTGCTGGTCGTGCACAGTCTGTAAGGAGATGGAGTTCTGAGCGCAGGCTGCTGACCTCTCCTTGGTTTCCCCTTCTCCTGCATTGGAGTGACCATGTTAAACAGCTTTTAGTCTCTGCTCCCTTTAAATGCTGCAGATCTCTGAAGATGCTTTTCCATTGCAATATTTCTTGATTGATTCTAATATTTGTTCGGGAAAGTATAAGAACCTTCATTAACTAAAATTAAAAACAAAAACAAAACAACCCCCCCCCCAAAAACCCAATCCAAAACCAAAAAAACCCAAAAAACCAACAACAACAACAAAACCCAAACAAACAACAACACCAACCAACCAAAAGATTTTTGGTCATCTCAGTGCCACTTAATAGACCTACATTTATTGATAGCACATGATGAGTATTTAATTGAAATTCCACTGCAAGTAGAGAGGGAGAGGCAGGCCTGAAGGAAGGGTAAGTTTCTATACAAACAAATATATTGTTGGAAATAGAAAAGGCAGCATTTTTTGTTTGTTTGTTTGCTGTTTACTAAGCATCAGCAGTGCCTGCACGACTTGCAAGTATAAAGAATATACTTGTTTAAAGTGCATTGTGCAGTGTTCTTGTCCATCCATTCTTTAGATTAACTTCATCAACATATCTAGATGCTTCAGCTGGTCCTCACCACACTTGTAATGGGATTTTTGGTAAACAAGTTATGCAAGAACAATGCATCACATATTGTCCTCAATTCTTTTCTTGCTGACATGTGACTGCATTGCATTGTAGTGGAGCTGGAGTGACAAAGCTTTGTATATCAGCAGTGATGTCTCAACAGAGCAGCTGTCAAAGCTAAAATATTGCAATAGTACCTGAAGGACAAGCTTTTCAAGAGGTAGCAGTGCCTTGAGAACAAAGAAAGTTTTTGTTTCTTTTTATTGTTCTTATTTTCTCTCTTGAGTGAAGGAAAACATTGTTTTTAAATATAATCTGAAGAGGCCACCAGCTCTTTCTTCAAGTAAATAATGTGCTTTTTCAAAGCAGTGGATAAAATGTGGTGCAGTGAAACTTTCATGTATCTTTCTATTCCAGTATTACAGATTTATGTCTAACAATGAACTCAGTGCTCAGGATGCCTCAGTGACAGGGCAAAATGTGCCATCTAAAGACAAAACCCTGTCTGTAACCTACTAAATTTAGGTACATCTTCTTCCACAACTCCTGTGATGTTCCTGTTAACTAAACAGAGCTTCCAGTGCAGACTCTGCTGCTGTTGCAGAGATGTCTCGTGGCTTTCACAGCTTATCTGCTGTGACAAAAGGTCCTGCTGGGATTTAAATGTACTGCGAGGACATGTTGCACTTTGAACACCGTGAGGGTATCACTGGACCAGTCTGCCACTTTTAGGTTGGCTCCCTAACTGAGCAGTGCTCTTAGAGAAATGTTTCATTGGCTGAATTAGGTTTTGCAGGCCTCCAGTATTTTCTTTTGGGGTTTGTGACCTACCATAAATATTTGGATTGTGAGGCAGTCTCTTCACCAGAAAAGGTTTTTCATCCAAGCTGAAAGAATTGAAATAGAACAAGGAAATAGGATTAAAACAACAACATGCCAGCATCCTGTTGTGTTTGTTAAAGTGAGTTAAAACCAGATTATCATTAGATCATCAGACAATAAAAAAAGATATAATATCTCCCACTTCCTTGCTAAGTCAAAGATGAAAATGTCTGCCGCTCTTCTTTTTTGACTCCCTAGTAATTCCTTAGTCTAAGAGTCATAAAAAAGTTCCAAAAGTAAGGCTTGTTAAAAGCATAATAGTGTAAATAAATTATTAGTCATTGTGTGGCTATAGAAAGAAATCTCCAAGTCTGACTAAAATAATTTCTACAGATATTTCTCACCTCTTATCTGTTTCACTGCCTTGTAAATTCTAAATGCAAAGCAGAGCATCACTGTTCTGGAATAAAGCATTTGGAGTAATGAGACTTATCCATATTAGAACCTCTGGCCATTATACATTATATTTACAATGAATGATAATAGTAATAATTAAGGAAGCCTGTGTATTTTAACCCTTTTCTACTCAACATTTGAACTTCACAACAACCACAAGTGTGTAACTTCTTTGCCCTGCCAGCCTGGTACAGTCCTCAGCTAGACATTAATGTCTTTACCTGAATTATTTAAATGAGAAATTATACAAAAAGCTATGGGGATTTTATCTCTAGCAAGGCTGGCTGGGGCTTTTTTATTCCATTTGGAAACATAACGTAACCTACCTTTGGTAAATTTCCATTTGATTTTAAAAAATAAAGCATCAATGCCATTTTTCAAGTTTTACTTTCTCTTAGCAGTGATTTTCATTGCAACGTGCTGCCTTGGATATGAATTATTTTCATGTTTCATAATGCCTTTTTGCTTTCTAATCTGGTGTCACTTAAATCAAGCTGTACTAAAGAAACAGAGTGTTTTTAAAGGCAAATTGACTCATCAGTATTGCTCTCCCCACCTGTCTGCACACATTGTGCTGCATCAGTATTTCCTTTAAAGAAAATAATGGTACTCTTTACTCCCCTTCATTGTGTTTTGTGTTATCCACTCCTGGTTTATAAATCTCTTTTTGGATAGTCACACCTTCTCTTCCTCTCTGACTCTCTCTTGCTGCCCCTTGCTGCTCACAAGTGGCTGTGTGTGCTTGGCATTCTGATCCATTAGAAACGACCTGTAAAGACACAGAACCCACGGCTGGCTCAAAATCTTTTAAAAGGGCTTTTCCACTTACATTTCAGTCTGAAGAACAGACTTTGAAACAGGCGTGGTCCAGGTTATTTAAGGCTGTGAAGAAAATCAGGATATGAGCGCTAGGTAGAAATTATCTGGAGTACATCAAGCTGTAAATGAGGGCAGTGACAGCCTCAGAAGTCTGCCTGCTGTTTGCACTGAGCCTTCCTTGCTGGTCTGCCTTGAACCTGGCATGGTCTTTTTCTATCACAGCCTAAGGACATGAGTTCAGTGTACAGGCTAACTTAAAGCTTACCGAGCTTTACCCAACCCTCAACTCATAATTTATTATTTTGCATGATTAATTCAGTGTAACTGTTTAAAAAGAACTCCTGTATCTGTACTGGCATGAGTTGTGCTATAGAAGCAAACACTTTTGGTCCTGATGCAGCAACACCAGATGAGCTCTCCAAGGTGGGCAGAGAGCAATTTTGAACTCTAATGTTAGCAGGCTTTATAAATGTTCCTGTGAATACCAATGAGGTCTAATGGTAAATGGTGTGATTAGCTTCCTTGATCTGAAACTTTAAGTGACCCAGTTGTTGCTCTAATTAACAGCTTCTTTCACATGTGCTTACTATCAAGATGCATTATATGCAGCCAGAGTTCCTTCTCTGGTCTGAAATACAGGCAGGGCAGGCTCTTACTGTCATCTTGTATTTAATATCAATTTTTATATTTTTATAGTGCTCTAATTTTCAAGGAGACAGAAGTTTTGCATTCGGTATTGGTCTATTTGTCTTGTCTCTTATATGGTAAATGAAATAAAGTGCAACATACAGCCAAAAATATATCAAAGTTATGCCAGAGAGAGAGAAAACAAAAGCAAATGTATTGCTTCATTTTTAAACAACATGGATCCTGCAGTATTTAGCTTTATTTGTGTCTTTGTTCAGTGTATTAATTAATCAGGTTTGTAATGTGCTCAGCCGTATTGATGAGGATTTTTAGAAACTTTTGTAAAAAAAAAAATAAAAATTGAAGCTCATTGTTGTGGCACTAGCTTTTTCTAGTGATACAAGAACAATCCATTGACATTTTTGTGTCCAGTTATCCTTTGATGCGCTAAGGAGGTAAATTGTGATTCAGTGGTAGGTGCTAATTTTTTAATTGGTTTGAACTGAGCAAAACCAAACAAACAACTGGAGAGAGGAAGAGAATCATAGTGGAAGTGATTTGTTAAGTGGATATTATTCTCGAGGGTTTTCTGAAATTACTCGGGGTGATAGCAGGGCAGAACGTACATGGTGGGGGCCAAGGGCCTCTGCTCTCCATCCACTTCTTCCCACGCGGGACAGGAGGCAAAGAAATGTGTGTGAGCTTGTTCTGTGAGCCACTGATGTCTTGTTACCAGAGAGCAACGTGTGATTCATGGCATTTCTGCAAAACAGGGCGGCTGGTTCTGGCCAGTTATAAAAATGTCGCTTTTTGCCTTTCCTCTGGGAATCCCTCGGTCTGCATTTGTAAAGAGTGTGTGTGTGTGTTTGGCCTGGAAGAGTAATCTGGAACTACCAAGTATTATATGTCCCTCAAAGGAAAAAGGGTTCAAAGGGGAAGAGCGGAGGGAACCACTAAAGCTGGATCAATCCAGTGTGTTTACTACTCATCCTTTCCTTAGGAATTCACATGTGCTGCGTTTGAGGTGCCAGACAAGTGGCTTAAAGTGATCCTGCTTTAGTTCCTGTAGTTATTCTTGCAGTCAGCTCTGTTTCATCATCCTTGTAGGTATAATGTGGAGATACAGGTAGGTGAGATCAATAAGATGTATTTTTGGTTCCTGATTTGTATTACACATAGACATGGAGTGAAACTGGAGAATTCTCGCTCACTGTCTTACCAACTTATATTCCCAGTGGTTCCAAAAAGATGAATTCACATCACAGCTCAGGGGAAAAAAAAAAAATCTTGGAAATGAGATCTAAAAAAGACTGGGGAGAAGGGTTAATTGTAGGGATGTGATTGCATTTAAATTTTAACTTAGCTTGAAATAAATGTGTGCCAAAAAAAGGGCAACTAGAGAAATGTAAAATTCAATTGCAGTGTTGCTTGGCAGTTCTGCTAAATTTTAGAAGCCTTCCCAAGAATAGTAACTCATAATGCTGGCCTCCAATTTGTTGTTTAATATTATTGCATCTAAAAACAACAGCAAGGCAATGAAAACTGTCAAGGTTCATGTTTCAACTGCCATGGCCTCTCACCACAAGGATTCTGTTCTCTTCAAATGCTAACTGCTCGTGGGGCCCTTGGATCAAGAGAATAAAGTGTTTGCAGCACTTGGTTCAATAGTGGTGCTACTCACTTCAAGTTTCTTTGAATTCTTTCAGGAATAGTTAAGAGGCCTTTAGGTATTGTCCTGACTCTGCTCTTGGCGGAATGCCATTCACAAAACTTTCCATTCCTGTCCTGATGTTGTTTTGGCATCTCTCTCTGAGAACAGCAGGCAGAGGCTTTTCTGTTCTGTTTCTGTTCTGTTCAAGTGCCACTTTCTTTTGAATTCAACTTTGATTTTTGCACAGTCAAGTATTTTCTCTGTATGGTGCTTCATAATTGCTGGAATGGAAGTATTACAGGAGTTTTTGGTGAGGCTGAAGCAATGTTTGCACCACGTACCTGTCCAGCTAGGGTGACAGATTCCATTTAGGGCTGCAGCATTGTGTATGGAATCCAGCAGCTCCTCACTGCATGTTTAAACTCATATCTGTACATAGCCAACCAGGGACAGGGAATAGTTCACCAAGGGTAATGAAGGTTCCCGAAGTGCTAAACCTGTGAAGGGATAGAAGGAAATATGCTTGGACAGCTTAAGGGCTGCTGAGACAGCACCCAACATCAATTGAATATTGCTCTCTTCTCCTGCTGCACAAACACGAGCGATGCCCAGTCCCGGACCCACCCAGTGTTTGGGAGCAGCTCCTGCACTCACAACAACGTCTGGTCCAGCCTTTCTGCAGTGGCTGCACACAGCTCCTGCTGCAGAGCGCTCGCTGTGATCAGGGATGCTGTCCTAGAAAAGAAAAAAGGTTTTCTTGCTTAGTTTGTGTTTGTTGAGAGGGAGCTCTTTTTTCACACAGCTTTTGTAGTTTCTCTTTGATCATCTGGAAACCAGACCTCTGAGTGCACAGCTTTAACAGTGTTTATACCATCCTGACTTATTATTTCAGCCTCTGCTGTTGCTGAGGCAATTTGACTAGCGAAGATCATGGTCACTTTAGTCTCACACCAAATTCAAGCAGGAAACACTATCTAGTTTACAGTGCAATTTGGAGAGCTTTGTGCTTTTGGGTTTGTTGCTTGGTTTGTTTTTTTTTTTTTCTGCTTGGTTGATTTGGGTTTTTTTACAAGTTTTGGGTTTGTGTTGGTCTTTTTTTTTTTTCCCTGGGTGTTTCTACAAGGCCTTTCAAAAGCTTGGGTGAGGGTTGTATTATATGGGTAATGCTGTTGGCTCGAACTATTTACTTTTCTTTTTCACTTGGGTGAAAAAAAAGTGAAAACCCAGGTAAGGTTTTTCAGTCGTAGGTAGTTGGGCTGGATTTTTAACACAGTCTTTGGTCCTTCTGCATGGTGGATTTCCATTCTCATTTGCTCATATATAAGAGAACAGACTGAGCAACAAGATTTTTAAAAGGAACAAGAAGGGCATTGAAAATATAGTAAGAACTGAAAAAAAACAAACCCAAGCCAATTTACACGAACCATCCAAACAATGTGGTGTTATAGGGACGTATAGTCACTGAGCCACATTGACTTCTTGAACCGGTATTTTTTCAAGTAGAGGGAATGAAGGAATATTGATTTTAATATGGACACCATGTCCTTGTGTTGAGGTTAATGGTCTTTTCCTCTTCTGTAAAATCTTTCTAAACCATACTTGTTTAAACTGCTCAGGTGTACTACTCTACAAACACAATTCATTGCGCTTTAAGTGGCAGCCAATTTTTTTCAAGCACCAAAATTACAAGGAAAAATAAATTCATCTTAAAAAACCCAGAAACCCATAAATCAGTATTAATATGTAAATATATACATACAAATATGTATCTGTATTATACATATATATAAATGCAGTTAAGGATCCAGTCCTACTGACTTGTTGTTGACATGCACATACACCACACTGTTGCACAAAGAGTGAAATCTTGGCTTTGGATAGGCCAGGATTTTAGAAGTCTATATTTCTTCTTAGTCTTGACATTTTTAATAGCAAGTACAACTGAACTGTAACTGTGCTCTGTTCTATTCTGCAGCAAAATCCTAACTTGTCCTGAAAGCCAAGTCTGTGTGCTCAATAGGAATTGCTTTCTTGGTACAAAATCCCAAAGAACTCAGGTAATCAGGATAGAGGAATAAAAAGAAGCTACACCAAACAGACAAAATCCGTGTTTTATCGAGCTGACAGTCGCTTTGGGCTCAAGCAAGGAGCTATACCTGGTGTTGGAAGACAAGTAAAGTACAGAATTTTAAAAACACCTTTGGTCGACTAATTTTTCTTCCCTTCACAAAGGCTTGCAGCAAAAATTTGTTTAGAAAAAAAAGTGTATTATCCAGAGTTTCACACTTTTCCCAGTGTGGGCCTGGACAGGCTGGAGAAGTGGAGTCAGGTGAACCTCAAGAAGCTGAACAAGGCCAGGTGCAAGGTCCTGCCCCTCGACTGAGGCAATCACCAACATCAGCAGGTACTGGGGGACAAACTGATTGAGAGATGGAAGAAATCCTGAGCAAAAATCATATTTGTAGCGTGGTATCTGCAGGATCCATTTTATGAGCCAGGAAGCTGAGAAAGGTAAAAATGCTCTGCTGATTTGTAGCATCTTTGTTGTTTCTCAGCCCTGGGAGAAGCTGACCTTGTTTCAGGAATGTTTTTTCCTCCACATCTGTGTGCTGTTGTGTATTTTGAAGCTTTGATCACCTCTGTTATGTTTAAAGACAGTGTGGCTTAGACAGGGAGAGGGAGATATAAAACCAAAGTACGTTAGATCACAGGCATTTTCTATGCTCCACTAATACAAGAAATTTGAGCCCTTCATATGAAGGAGTGGCTACAGATGTATCCCCCGTATGTAATCAAATGCCACCTAGACTGTTATTCACAGGTAATGGGCAAAAAATACAGATGCACTCAGTGCCCACAAGTTCCATTTCCAGCATTTCTCTTTCATGCAGTAGTTATCTCTGCCTTTGGATTCTTAAGATCTCTCTGAGTACCACACTGAGAGTAAAAAAAGTGGTGTTCATCTCAAGGTCACTTTGCTACTTGAGAGCAGCTGCCCTCCAAAGAGCACATAATGAATAGTTTTATTACCTTTTGGTTGGTTTTCCCTATGTGCCATAGATTGCTTCATATGCTATCAGTTCATTTCTCCCTTTTTTTTCCCCCCTCTGAACTACTGCTTTCTACAACTGTTTTCATCATTGTTAAAAATCATTTATATAGCACCATAAATTACAGGCACTTTACAGGCACGGAGTAAGATACTGCCTTTGCCCCAAATACTTTATAGTTCAGATACATTCTTGGTAACTGGTGTACCTTTTTTTAACTTAACACGCTGCCTAGGAATTTTAAGGTAGATTGCATTAATCTCCTGTTTTATTCCCCCAATTTTTCATGATCAAATGATGGTGAGTGCCTTTATGTGATGCAGATAACCAATCATCTGTTTGCTACTTCCTATAAAGGTACTGTAAACATTATGCTTACTGAGAATTCCAGGCACATGCTTTCGTGCACAGACATTTGCATCTAAAATCTGTAGGCACTGGAAAAAAAAAAAAAAATCCAGCCTTTGGATAATTTAACTCTCCCTCCTTGTTCTTTATTTCTTGACATTCTAAGTGGCACTTCCCATTTTTGGAATGAAATCTCCCAGGAACTTTCACATGACGTTGCCACAGTGCCCAAGGAAAAACCTGGCAGCATGTTCTGTAAAGATGCCTTTGAAAAGGTAGTTTATTTTTTGGAGTTTTGGCTCAATTGTTAGGCTCCCAACTCAAGGATAGCTCATACCTCATTTACACTTCTGATTCCACTAATACAAATACTTCAAATAGTTATAATTTAATTGGAAATTAAGAATTTTTTTAATATATGAGTGGATGACAATAGTCCAAAATACGTTAAAGGTCTGTTACTGTAATTATTTACTGTTATCTTTCAACTTTATATAGAGAATTAAAAAAAAAAAAAAGAAAGAAAACAAACAAAAATCACACAAACAGCTGTAATTCTAGGAAAAACCCCATAAATTGACTTAGCAACCTAATTTTTCCTAAGTCTTTGAAATGTGTAGGTCTTGGGTGCTGGGCACCTTCCCAGTCACATGCTCAGCTGGAAATGTGGAGTCCACTATAGGATTGTAGGGGTTTCTTTCAGTTATGATAGTCTTGCATCTAAAGTATCTAGTTTACAGGGAGCGCCAGTAAAATATTCTGGATATTCATCAGTGTTAAAAATATACCAAAACTTTTCTCAACTCATTTGTATCCAAATTTTAGGTTTTTTTTTCACATGTTGACATCAGAACAGATCAATCAGGGTGCGTTAACGTTGCCATATGGTTCTTTCTGGTTTGAAAACCAGATCTAATGGCTGCAAAAAATTGGTTTCCAATATTCTATTCAATATGGTAAAATGATCATTCTGAGCCAATTTTTTTTTTTTAAAGTAGGGATTTTTTTCACTAATATCTTTGAAATAGCATTAAAGACTCCAAAATAATGCATCATGGTGTTAGGTTTACTTTTAAATCTCAAAGTTTTATCATTTTTAGTGAACTCTGTAGCTTATATGACACCATATATATACTAATATGAAAAACATTGGCTCTTATTTTAAAAAAGATTGAAGGCAAGGGAAAAAAAAATTTTAAAATTGATTAATGAAAATGTATTTCTGTGTTTTATTCAGAATCACTCAAGCTTTATTTTGAAAGCACTGGCAAACACTGAATTTACTAAAAAGAGGAAGAAGTTGAGGAAGTGTTCACTTGTAATCATACTACAGCTATTGTGGTGATGTAATATAAAGGAAATTCAGTTGAAACAAAGATTTCTGACATTATTACAGTAAATAACAAGAGCAGATTGATATTCCTGTGTTTTTCTGAACTAAACTCCACCCAAATTCTTGCCCTGTTTATTTTGCTGTGCTGCTGGCACTAAAGCAGGGCACTGATGCACTTCAAATGCCTTACGTGGAACACTCAGCTTCTTCCCTGCCTGGGTTCCTGCAGGAGGCACAGGGAATGCCTTGCCGTGGCCAGATGGAGGAAGGAATGGAAATTCTTGGAATTGGATTGGAACTTGGAAGATAGTCTTAAAAGCTGCATCTCAGGCAAAGAAGACTTTAGCATATGTTTAATTAGGTGCCGGTGCTTGTTTGGATTTCCACATCCGCAGAAGAGTTTAATTCAGAGCAGTGAGTGAGCGTGGAGACTCACTCAGCGTGCACAGAGCATCCACGTTCATTGCTCAGAGGAGAACACAAAATATCACCTCTGAGAGGCCAGATGGGCTTTCTGCAGCCCGATCCTGCAGCCCAGAGTCTCTGTAAGGGATTGCGTTAACCAGCTCTGCCATGGAGAATTCCCGTGTTCCAAGTGCAGGTCAGGATGTAAACAAGCCCTGCTCGTTACCCCTTTGCTCTGAATGTAACGTGTTCTTAGGAGGCAGTAACTAAACAGAAGCAGGGTGCCCAATGCTAAATGGCCTTCACTTGTTTGTCACATTGGGGCGTGAAATTTCATGTTAAAAAAAAAATAAAATCAAAGTATCTTTTGAAATGCTTTAATATTGTTTGCTCGCAAAGATCGGTTTGCAAAGATGCTGTGGCTTAGCAAGGTCTTGCTCAGTGAAAAGCAGTAAGTGCTGTGATGCCTTTGATCAGCATTTTGCAACTTCTTCTGTGCGGAGCCCAGCCGAGCCTGATGCAGTCCAGAGAGAAGGGATGTCGAGACTGTTACCAGCTCTGTGCTCACAGAAGCTGCTCCTGTTCCTCACGTGCGTGGTGTTTCTGAGAACGAGAGCAGCCAGATGTTTGCTCTGCCACCTGCTGATGCTCTTCTAGTCCCAGTCAAAGTGCCACCAAGCTTTTGTCACGGGCAGTGCTTCAGAGCTGAGCAGTAACCCTGGGCTGCACCAGAATGTTGCCACCGTGTTGGTGACTTGTCTCTGATGAAAGATGGAACAGTGAAGGGAGGAAGAGTCTCTCAGTGTGATGCTTTTGGAGAATTTCCCTCCTGAGGGGGGAAAAGAAAACATTCTGTTTTCACTCATGCACACAGTATTATCAGCCTGTACTAGCAGAATAATCTACATTTTGGTTTGAGAGAGAGAATATATTTCCAGAATGTCACTGCCTTCAGAACAGGGTGTAATTTGTTTTGGTTTTTTTCAGTGTCAGTACCTGTACATTTGCTGTTGGAAATTGTTAACTTTGCATTTTGTTGCTGGGAAAGAAGTATCCAACTGATATGAACCATGAACCCCCTAGGATAATAGAAAATACATAGATTCAGAGCATCTCAGAACACCAATTAAATATTTAGTGTACAGGCTGGATCCCTCCTAATGGAGAGTGTCTGAGGTAAACACAGCATCTCTAATGTACAATCAATTTAATAACAGACAGGACAGGCAGCTCACAGAATGGGAGACAATGCAGGGACTATCTGGATTTCAGGCAAAAGAACTGTATGAGAGGTGAACTTTTAATTGGGAGAATGAATAGTCAGGGAATCCAGGTTCAGTTTGCTGAAGGAATTTCTGATAGTGGGGGAGTCAGGAGTACTCACAGGTTGGTGTGATTATTGCCTGGTGGTGGCTGTGCAAGTGGATCTAGAAGCAGAACACTGACATGCTTTGTGATGCTTGAAACATGCAGGAAAAACTATTCTGAATCTGACTTTTTGCAACAAGCTGCATACTCCCCAAATTTTATGAGACCAGGAAAAAAAATTATTCCTACTGTGGGGATGTTGGAAGGGGTACAGTGACCTGGTTATCAAGTGCTAGCAGAATCTCCTGTCCCAGAGTGTTCCTTGGAGCTCTGTGCATTTACCTGCTGGGTGGATGGGCAGCCACTCAACTACAAGAACTCCTTTACAGTTGTGTTGCATTGACTTTCTTCTAGAAACACCTGTTCTTCAAAACCAGCCATGGCCTGTTTAAAGAAATCCTAGGAATGAGTCTTTGTGCTCTTAAGCTTCCAGTGTGAGCAAGAACAGACCATGGATAGACAGATCTGTCATGCTCTAAAATGCCGGGAAGACATTCCCTCTGCCAGACTCCCAGAAGGCAGTCTTCACCTCATTTTGTCTCCTGACATGCCCTGTGTTCCCTTCCATAGTTTGGACTGATGGACAGAAATTTCCCAGTATTTTTGAAGTGATCTCAAAATAGTTTGAGGCCACTTCTGAACATCAGAACCATTTGGTCATGCATGTCCATACAGTGTGTTGCATGCTTTAGGAAAGCACTGGTACAGCCTTAATTATTGTCTCACTACTTATTTGTCTTTAATACACAAATGTCAGGTTTCAGAAAATGTCAGGGGTTTCTGGAAAAACATCGTCTGAGACCTATTAAAGGGGAATGTTCTGTGAGTCTCACAGTAGAAGCCAAAAATAAAGAAAAAGGGCTATGGAGAAAATTTGCAGACATCAAGATGATGGAGAGGGTCCTACAAGTCACAAAATGAAAGGCAGGCAAAGATGCCCAAAGTGTTTTTGTGGTCTGGAAGGCAGCCAAAGAGGCATTGATTTATTAAAGAGCAGCATCACAGCTTCCTTTTCTCGATGCGATGGTGCCATTAGAGCTCCTCAAAGAGTCTCTGATTTCCTTGAGAATGAGGAGTAGGAGAAGATTCTGAAGACGGTTATTTCCAGACTGATGCCACTGCCAGACCCTCACTCTGTGTACCTGGCTGTGGAATTCAGTGTGTAAAGTGTGAGTTCCCTGACTGTTAAACACAAGAAGTACCCCAGCAGTTGTGTAGGGTTTTACAATCTGCAGTTGTGATGTGGTACAAAAAACTCAGTTTTAATGAGACAGCAATTGTGAGACACCAATTGTGTCAAAAATGCCAAACTCAGCTGTTTTGTTAATGGAGTTAACTCAGGGCTGTTCTGGTGCACTGCTAATATACTGGGAGTGATTAGCACCTGTAGCATCAGCTTTTTGTAATATCTCAATCCTTTTATGTAACTCCTTTTCCCCATTTTCTCTCTGCATAGCCAGGATTAGTTTTGTACTTTTCCATTCCAGGCCGATGCCTTGCCCCTGCAGTGCCTCCCTAAACCCCTGTGTGTCCTTGTCTATCCCTTGCCCTGCCTGGAGATGGGCAGTACCTGCCTTCCCCAGGGCACTGCTGCAGAGGCCTTTCTGATGCTCTGAGCAGAACTGGAGGTGCTGGGCAGCCTTATTGGTTCTGGTGCTGTTCCTGGGATTTCAGGTGGCAGAGGTGCAGATTTTTCCTCTTTTTTCTAGCAGGGCTGTTGTGCACTGGCGCTGCCGTCAGCAGTGGGCTCTGGGAGCAGGGGAGGTGTGCCCAGCACACACTGTGGATGTGCCTGTCCCTCACCAGATCAAAACACCCAGATACAACCCACCCTCAGTCATGAGGCTGTTCTCACCTTGTTAAAAAACAAGTGAGACGAGGAGACAGAGCATGAATTAGTTTTGTCAGATATATAGTCAGAAATAGCAGCTGATAGGTTTGCTGTGATAAGTTCTGTATGATGGCTTTGAAAGGTAGGCTGTTCCATGATTTACTGAACTATTATAAGTGGTAAAACTGATCCATTTGTTATCATCCAGTGCATAAAGACTTCAGGATTTAAGGAGCCTGCACTAAATAACAAAGCAATTTATATACTCATAAACTGAAAATTACAGGGAAGCAGTCCTTAAGTCATTGGTAATAGGAACCTTTTATCATACAGTGATGATTACCAAATGTTAATCCCTATTCCCCTTTTTAAAACAAAATCTTACCTTAGAGTAGCTGCAATTACTTAAAGAAGTCCTAGAGACAACTTAGTATTGATTTATTGTGCAAGTGTGGCAACTTTTATTTATTTATCTGAGTGCCAGCTCTCTCCCAGCCCATCAGGCCTCTGCATCAGCTGATGTGAGCTGATTGATGGTTCTGCCTGGAGCAGCATGGGGCTGTTTTTACCTGAGGAATGGGATTAGCTGGCTCCACTACTGGGGAGCAGATCTGTACCCAAAGCCAGTTTGAGTGTAGCATCTTGAAAAGAGAGATTTTTCTGTGTTTCAATAAATAGATGATAGTTAGCAATAGTTGGTTTCAAATTAGCCTGTTCTAAGGAGAATATAATTATGTGTCCTACTGTGAGGATGGAAATACCCTCTGCCAGGTTTTAAAAATGCATTATAAGATTGCGAGTTGTCTTTGTGTTCTCTTGAATCAAAGATTTTATGGGCAGTGGAAAGAATATGTTGACTAAAGCTAAGCAAACATTTGCCTGGAGGTAATTTTACTGATGACATTAGTTCCTTTTTTCTGCTCTAGAGTACCCTGAGATACTTAATTCATTCAATTTTATTCAACAAATCTAAGTTCTCAAGGAACAGATGAATTGAGAGCCACTTTTTACCAGGACTCAATATTTGATATCCAGCTTGCTTTGTTCGAGTGTGAATAATTACATGCTGAAACAGGTTTCTTTTTGTGATCTGTATAAGCAGAGTATCTACAGTCAAGGGGAAGATTTGCACATGCACACCTGGGCATTATCTAGAAGAAAATTTGAGAGCCATACTAACATTTCAGGAAATTTAGTTACAACTCTTTTCTTGCAGCTGGTAAATTCTGATCCCACTGTCCTTGTGTTAAACTTTTCTTTCACAGACCTTATTTAAGTCAAGTGAAGTCCATTATCAACCCTCTCTGTTCAGACTGAAGCTGGAGTCCAGCTATGACACCTTAAAACAGGAGAGATTGTGTGAAGTTTTCCTGTGGCCACCAGGGTTTTTTTGGCAGAACTGTTGGCCGAGTCTTTTCTCACCAAAAAGAGTGAAGAGGCAGCAGCAATGTAGCACCTACCACCAAAATTATGGCTACGGAATTGATTGAGCTGTTACCAACTGAATGATGAGCTCTAATAATTTGGCTTAATTATAATCACTTAGTTACCCAGAGTCTTGTCAGGACAGAATGTTTGAGTGTTGGGAGAAGGAAGCCACGGACTTTGTTCCAGACACATCGTAAATGAAGTGTATGTACCAGAAAAATGGTCAGACCCCTCAAGTTTGTGTTGTGGGGTTTTGGTTTGTTTTGTGGTTTTTTGGAGGGTTTTTTTTGTTTGTTTTTTTTGTTTGTTTGTTTGGGGTTTTTTTGGTGGTGGTTTTTTGGGGGTTTTTTTGTTTGGTTTTTTTTGTGTTTCTTTTTTGAGGTTTTTTGTTTGTAGGTTTGGGTTTTTTTGGTGGGGTGGTTTGGTTGGTTTTTTGTTTTGTTTTGTGGTTTTTGGGTTTGTTGGTTTGGGGTTTTTTTTGTTGTTTTCTTGTTGTTTTTGTTTGTTTGTTTTTTCCCATCACCTTGCTGTGCTAAGACAAGGGAAAGCAAACGTTCATGTTCCTGGTTCTGTGGGAAATGATCAGCTGTGTGCATCCCATGCACGTGTCAGGGCATCTGGGATCAGAGGGAGCTCCCATCTGCCCCCATCCTGCCTTGTGCCCCTTGGACTGTGCCCTGAGCACAATTCATCAAACAGCCAGGACTCCTGACTGGGGATTTTCAATTGTGCTGAGCTCTAATGACCAAATTATTGGCTGGTTGCTCCTCAGGCTTTCCTGGGACAATATTCTGACCCTGTTGCACAGCAAATGAGCACAGAAACCAGTTTCTTGCATCAAAAGTGACAGAAGGGTAGAGTAAGGGTAAAGTAATAGATGTTAATTGAAAATGGAAAAAAAACCTACCCAAAAACCGTGTGGCTGAAAACGCAGGGGTTATAAACCAACCGAGCTGTAGATAAAGTTGCACTTCAGTTGCTCTTCTGCATTTATGCTGAAATCCAAACAGCGAAAGCCAGAAAAAATAGAGCAAAACCCACCCGCTTAAAACCGCAGTGACTCGAGAACAGATGAAGGGCTTGTTTTGTTTCCTTACCTCCTAACAATTAGCAGTTTTTCATTTCACATGCAGCCATGATAGATGAGGCTGTTAAGGTGTGGAAATTAAGCAAAACCACAAATATTTCTGGCCTTCTAAATGTTTCAAATTATTTTTTGTATTCTGTGTAAATTATATGAGCTTTTAGCATTGTTGCAGCTCATGTATCATGTGCATCATTGGTAGGTTTTCTTGGGGAAGTTTATGTAAAGGAAACCAGTTCATTACCAGTAATGTCAGTGTAATCATTACCATCACATTCTCTCCCTCCTTTAGTGGGCTTTTTGTTTTTTAAGAATTATTAAATTCCTCTGGTTTAAATTCTGAAGAACAGCGACCTTAGTTGAAAACATAGACTCATTAAAGTCAGTCAGTTTTGTCTTTTCAGTCCATTAGTCAAATATAAGGTTCTGATACCCTTCTATATGATCATATGGCACCTAGAAAAACGGAGACTGTACCACCTAGCACTGAGCTTTTTTAATATTCCTCCATTTCCTAGGAGTCTCATATCCCCTGCAAAAGGAGGAACTTAGTCTGCATTTTCTTATCTTCCAATGCAGTAAGCAGCAATATCAGTGCTATTTCCAATCTTCTGTGTCATTAATAAATATGCCAAGATATGTCTATGAATTATGGCCCTTTAATAAGGTAATGGAACTCCTAGAATCTAGAGCTTGATTTTTTAGAAATGGGAACTGTTTAGGTGCCAATAAGAATGTGCTGATCACATATATAGCTAATCTTGATTAATTATGAGTGCAAAATTTATTATTTCATTGTTGCTATTACCAACTATTTTTATCTACCCTTAATATCTCACCAGTCCCTCGTGATTCTGTAGGGAAAATATCTGATACTCTGATTGATTATAAAAGTTCAGGCTGTGGTATCAGCTCGCACAGCAATGCTGGTTCTGAAGCTGGAGGTTCCTGTGAGAGCCTCTGTGGAAGAGCCCCTTGGGCACATCTGTGGGAGCATCAGAGGGACTGGGCCATTCTGGCAGCAAATAGCAAACACCCAGATTGGTAACAGAGCTTCTGACTGCCTGTTTTCCACAAGAACAGCAAGGTTCTCATTGATTCCAATAGTCTTTGACCTGAACCCCATGTCAGCTCTCTTGGACCAGCCTTTGTTAAAACTATCGTGGTCAGTACCTTCTATTTACTTTCTTTGCACAGTTTGCAAATTCAGAAAGTGTAAGAAGTGGCCTTAGCAAAGAGGGTTTGGTTAAAACTTCAGCCATAGGTGCAAAAAACAGAGTAATAGACCTGTTTTCAGCCATCTTTTTATCCACGTTTTGCTACCTGCACAGGAACTACAGATGATCTGTGCGAAAAATAAAACACTTCGAATGAATGGCTTCGTACAGCAGCATTAGAAACTGTTCCTCTTGTTTGTAGGAATAAGATATGAAAAACTGACTGACTAACCAGTTTAATAATGAAGAGAATTTAGTATACAGAGGGAGTAGTTGAAAGCCTTGGGACACCATTCCCCGAAGTTTCATATGCAGCCTATGCTCCAAAACAAGGAAATTTTGATACAGAAGTGATTTATAGGCAATAGCTGTGCACAGTCTTTTATCACATTAATAAAATCTTTAACCATTCTTTGAAAATTCTAAAGCCTCCTGTGTTCAGTTGAGGTGCACAGATAAAAAGAACTGCTGGCTGGCAGATGTTCAGATACATTATCAGAAAATGTATTTTCAGCCTAACCGGTATAATGTAATTCATTCTAACATGATATTTCAGGTTTATTACAGTGTAACTGACTACAGAACACAGTGCACTATGCAGGAGGCTAAGTGAGGTGAAGGTGTACAGCTTAAAGGTGACTGGGTTAGGCCTGATAGAGTGCTGGGTATTGGTGGCTAAACTGACAGTTTAAACAACTCAAAATTGCAAACAAAAGGGTTTCCTTTCCCTCTGGAGTCTACCTGTGTGAGGGAAGTGGCTTTTTTTTTCCCCTGAAACTGCACTAAATTTACATAAATAAATGTTATTGTCGTTGCACATTACAGTAAAAATTATCACTTTAAGAATTAATGTGTTAAATCTTTGCCTTTTTCCTCCACTGAAAGAGGCAACAACATTTTACCTGGCCATAGGATTTTGCAGATCAAACATAAATAGCTCTGTGTGGATTATCTGTTTATCTGTATAAACTTCTCTATTGAAATTTTAGTGTGAAGTGCCACGTGAATTGATTGTTTCGTTTTTCTGTTAAGTCAGCTCTGAACTGTCAGTGGTAGAGCAGTTCTTTTTACCTGGACTTCACCCTGGTAGCAGATTGCAGTTGGTTTAGTGCTGTGGGTTTGAGTTTCCTCTCCCCAGTCTTGCTTTGCTTTTGTGGCTCCTCGTTATGGGCTCTTTCAGCAGGTGCCTCTCCATTTGCCACCTGCCCTGATGCAGTAAGTGATTATGCAGTTTAGTTAATGTATTTTAATTATTTAGGTGACATTTTACCTTGTATGGTCAGGCTGAATATGTAAATAGACTGGAGTCTTTAAGTAAAAGAAAAAAGGATTTTTTTTTTTAAAGAAGTGAGAAGTCTGTGACCAAAGATAACTAATAAATAATCAAACATAAAAATAAGGCAAAATTTCTGTTTAATCTCATTCCCATGACCATTTTTATACCTCAGCTCTCTAGTTATTACTGATTTCTAATATATGGTTGATGCACTTGTTAGACAGACTGTGTGTATAGCTCTCCACATCTCTGGAATGCGTCATGGTCAGGGTGTGGCATGCACCAGTTCACAAGGCCCGGTATGATTTTCAAATCCAATAATGAAGTCTTAAAAGTAACTAAGATTTGTCTCCTTTACATTTTAAAATTGTTTCTCACCTGAGGCTGTTGTTGATTAGTTTACTAAGCATATTGTGTGTTTTAAGGAGATGGGTTAAATAAGTTAAAAATACTTTCTTGTAGCAAAGGATAGAAGTCCAAGTGTCAATCAAAAAAAAACTCGAGTCCCTTGCATGCTCACTCATTTTAACAAAGTACCTTCGATTTAAAAAAAAGGGCAAAAGATGCAATCTTCTTTATGGACCTTTGTTAAATATGCAAATCACGATCCTAACTTTGATTTTAAAATACGTCTTATGGTAAGAAAAAAAAAATCCTACCAAAAATAAATGAAATTAACCCAAACACCTTTCCTCTGGTCTGATTTACTGTTTGTGTTCCCTGTTTCTCATGCTGGCAGCAGGAACAGCAGCAATAACACTGTGGAGACAGTAGATGGCTGTAGAAAAGTGCGTTGAACACTCCTGTGCGAGCGTAATAAGATTGGGAAAGGCCTTGACCTGACTGGATGCAGCTTTTATCTGAAGTACATTTAAAGAGATAAAGGAGAAGCAGGGTGCAGTACACGTCCCTTTCTTTTCTGCAGGAGCTTTGCTTTGAGTTTAAAAATTTCTCAAATGCGGGATTTGTGAAGTGGGTCCTTCAGCAGGGAGAGGTGATGGCTCGAGAGCCTCCGGAGTCACTCTGAGGATTCCCCCCCTCCCTCAAGACGTCTTAGAAATCCTCCTATAAATTCCTACAGAGGGGGCGTCCGTAGATCCCATAATAATAATCAGGAATTGGTATATTCCCATTTATTTATTTATTATTACTTTTTTTTCCCTCCCTCCCCTCTCTCCAGTGTAGTTGGCTGCCTTTAGTGCACGGACCTGCTCATTAAATAGATACACCAAGAACTGTTACCTAAGCAAGCTTGACAGTAAAGAAAGGACAGACTGAGTTAGGGAGAAAAAGGGAAGAAAAAAGACAGCCTGAAGCAAGTCACTTCACACGCAGAAAGAGCCACTGAACGAATGCTATTCTCATAAACTAAAAAAAATACCTTGTATAAGAAGAGAACTGTGAGGACTTGACAGAAAAAGGCAAGATTTTCTACCCACTGTTTTCAGTTTTCCTTCCAGACATACTTGGTGAAGTAAGGAGACTTCTGTTTGCTGACAGAGCCCTTGATTTCTTTCAAGATGATGATGTATTTGTGGGTAGGTAGTGTCTCTCTCCATGTCAATCTTTTGTTAATAGATGGACTTTGGGAGTGCGGATTTTAGCCTGTAGTTGCAGCGTGTTTTGTGCTGTGTGAGGTGTGTGTGCTGCAGGGGAGCGGGGCTGGGTGCAGTACATGTGCTTGCATTTCCAGGCAGAGTTTAAACAAACCGGGTCATTAACGTGAAGCTGGGATTTATTTTCAGGATTTGCAGGACGTGGCAGAGTGCACTGCTTTCTTTTCATTGCCTTAGAACATATTGCAATCGTGTAAGATGCACTGTGTGCTTCAGTTACAAAGCGAGTGCTGCATCACTTGTGGCTGTTCAGAATTTGCTTTCTTTGTAAGAAATGAAACAATCTTAATGTGATTAAAACTTCTAATTTGTGTTACTTAACCCAGTTGCTTTTATACTAATTGTCATAGTCTGTCTTGGCTTTTGAAGTTTCTGGCAATTGACAACTGCAGATAAAGAAATAGATATTATGTTCCTATTCCTGTGATTTTATATTCAGCATTGTTCTGATTCCTTGCAGCAAAATCTGCTCACTTTAAAAATAATGTTGTGTTGTGGCATGTATGTTTTGAATTAGTAAAGCTATTAACCTGTGAATTCATCCAGGTTTTGATACAGAACGTTTTTTTTCTCAGCAAAGAAACCCACAAAGAAATCAGTGAACAAAACTGCATACTTAAAAGCATTTCTGTGTTCCTCTTCAAAGCCTGTACATCTTCTGGGAAAATATTTTAAACTAATCTCATTTGACAATCTATTTATTTATTTAATTTAAATGTATGTAAAAATAGACAGGCGTGCAGCTAATCTGGGCCACCTCTGCAAAACAGGCTGCAGAGGAACAACGCCGAACTCTTAGAGATATTATCAGTAATCACTCCTTCTCTTTTTGAATCGCTCGTGCTTCATGCTGTAAATCTCCCTTTATGCTTTCCTCTCATTTCTGTTGACCCTCCACTATATCTTAGTAACTTTTGTCATCTGTGCAAAAGGCACAGGATGTAGACTTTTTGAGTTTCTTATTTCAGTGCTTTGACCTGTGCTATCGTTTCGGGAGCTCACCAATCACTGAGCCTTATGATTTTGTCCTTTTCTTTTTTTCTGGCTTCTGTAGTACAAGTCCCTTGAATTTTCACCAGTGTGTCTGTGCATTTACCAGCAACCCTGACTGCTGCTCGTTTTTAACCCTTACTACGATTCTGTATTGAAGCTGGTGCAAGGCTTAATTTCATTCTGTGTTTAGGTTTATAAATCAGATCCCTCAGTTACAGCAGTCTGTCTTTCAGTTTGTGCTGTGGTGTTCCAGCTGCCATCATCCAAAGGAGATAAGACAGTCAATATTTGAGGATAAACCCTTGTTTCTAATATGCACACTAAGGTGAAAGGACCTGCATTATTGTGTATTATTCTGTTTCTCTGTGGCACAGGCTCAGAAGGTTTAAAAGCCAGGGAACTTCTCCCTCCCCAGTCACTGTTAATTTGAAAATTCAGTGAAATATGCTTTCTTGCAGGTAACTATGCAGATTTCTATCACTTTTAGTGTGCTGTATTTTATGTTATTGATGAACTTTTCTGGTTATTCTTTTTAGAGATGTATATAAATGCTTTAAGCAAAACAACCACAGTAATAAGCAGTTTCTGATGGTACCACTTCCTGGTTTCCAGAGCTTCTAGTAATTAATATAAAGGTTCTAGTAATTAATACTTCACATTTGAAAGTGCATTCATTCCACTTTTATTTTGTCCTTTTTACTTACATTCTATGATGTGTGTTTTGTTCTGGTTTTCTGATTTGCAGAATTCTTTAAAGAGCCCCTCTCTCTTTTGGAACTACTACACCTGGGTACTATGCATTCTTCCCATTTGCAACTGAACTTTTCTAGTCTGAATTATTGGTATAAAAATCTCAAGATTAGTGGGAAGAGGCAGAGAATGAACTTCTTTTTTATTGTAGCAGAACATTATTACTTTGTGGTTTTTTTATGGGAATAGAGGAATTGTATTAATAGAATTTCTTTCTCTAAAATGTTACGATTTTTAAACTCTATACATTAGGCAGGCATAGGTACCTAAGGTGCAGCATACATAAAAGATGCAGTAGGTAAACAAGAGACTTCTAATATATGTAGGTGCAAGGTATAAACTCACAGCAGCACTTGAAATGCTTTCTCCTGGCATCACATCAATATTTTATATAATTATAAAAAGCTTCTCAGCAATATTATTAAAATTTAAAGTAGCCAACTAGTGTGAAAATGTAGTCTTCCCCTTTTTAAAGGGCTTAAAATTAATTTATTATATCAACTGAGATTTTTTCAGACTATTCACTCGTTTATGTGGCAGTGCTTACCTGTCGTTTCATGTATAATGTAGAAACATTTTGCAATATTTACAAAGAAAAAGAAATTTTTGATTTCTTCCTATTTTCTAATGTCTTACTAAGTAGTATCCTGGAACAGTTTGATGTCTTTTTTTTTTTTTTAATTCTAATGATGAAAGTGTTATCA
>WEKY01059635.1:274295-285101 GCA_013390045.1 Picathartes gymnocephalus
AAGTTCCTTTTATTGCAAGCAAAATGAATGTGTTTAGCTAACTAAAAACCTTGTGCAGGGATGAAGAGCACACACACTAGTTCAGTCTGTTGAATGGAGCAGTCTTGATTAGTTGCTGTTTTTTAAATACTTATTTCAAAATTTCAAAAAGTAGAGAAAGTTTTTAGTACTGTTAACCCTGTCAAGGGAAACCCATATTTGTTGACAGCCTAAGCAATTAAATGATGTTTGTATTTATATTTCCCTCCTTCCCTGGACAGAGGAGATCTTGTTTTGGTCTGGGACTTTATGTGCAGACACCTGTGCTGTAGGAATCAGAGCTCATCACTATCAGAGTTCACACTGGCCAAGAACCCAGGAAGGCTTTCAGGCATTACTGATGTAGGAGCTAGTGAAGTCAAAAGGGAATGTATTCCCTCTGAGGGATACAGACCCTTTCACCTCTGCTGCTGCTGCAGTTCAACACCCCTTCCTCCCCAGAAGAAGATTGGCGCTGTGGCTCAGGGTTCTCTCAATCACTGCAGATTGTCATTCCCATTTCCAGTGGAACTGACCTCCCCAAAGGTGATGTGCTTTTCTCAGAATGTAACAAATGTATGTTTGGGGGTTTTTCCAGCTAGAGGGCTCTAAAGTTGCTGACTTGTGCTTAGTTTGGGTAAAGTAGTGTAACTTTTGCTGGGTGAAATAAAAGTTGATGGCTGAAAGCTGAGACTGCTCCCAGTCTTCCATAGAGTCCCCAGTCTTCCAAACCCCCTCCTTTTGTACAGTGTTCCTCCTCCTCTTTTTAATATTTTGAAAAATAAGTGTAATTTGTTCACATGACAGCACAAGCAGCTGCTTGATTCCCAAGCAATCAGTTCCGTGGTTGGCTGTTTTCCATCTGGTTGTTCAGACCGGACTATTTTGAGTTCTCACCGACCTCATGTTCATTTTTCACATTCTGAGTTAGAAGTCAAGAGTTTAAAGTTGCTACATGTCATCAAAAAAGTCAAATGTAATTAAATGTTGTCATAGGAAAAACTGGAAAATATCATTGGTAAATACATTTTTAAAATACAAGTTATTAATTTTCCACATTTTGTTGTATGCTACAAGGGTGGACTAAAATTACCTTAATGTACCATAATACAGTTTTATAAGTCTTATAAATATCTAATTAATGTCTGCTTAGTCAGAGGTATGCTTCATTCCTGTCAGTCTGCTGTTCTTTTTAGTAATAGGGAATGACTTGTCAGAAATTTTGTGTATATTTAGCAGAGATTTTTTCAGTAGCAGCTTCAGAATGGTACTTGATCAAACAAGGCAGAAAGCATGTCAGCAAATGAAATTTGGGTTTTTTTCCCCCCAAAACTAGAGTAGGCAGATAGAGAGAAGCAGATTGAAAAAAAAGTTTATGCAATAGCAACAAGATAATGTCTTCTGGCAATAGGACACAGTTTTGACAACTCTGTAGAATAAAGCTTTTGGGTCCAATATAGAGAATTGTACTTGTCTGAATTAACAAAATGTTCCTTAAATGAACATCTGGGAAGAAGTCTGGAGGAAAAAGAAGTAACAGACTCTAGTACAAATTTAATCTGGATATTTAGGAGTTTAAAGTCCTTTATGGCTGCATTTCTGGTGCTTCTCCTATTTAGAGGCATCCTAATGCACATATAGGAGTCTGTGTCAGCTCACATATTCAGAAGCAGATGGTATTTTATTCAGCTGACCACAGTCTGTATGTTTTTATGCACTATGAAATGTGTGCAGGCACAGAGTGTGCCTTTCTCCTGGCTTGGAGAAAGGTCTCATTTCCAGCCTAACTTGTGCTCCTCGTGTCCTCAGTGCTGCAGCACAACTTTGTAAAGGCTTTTTTTCTAAAGGAAATGAGAACCCTAAACAGATGTGAAGATGACTACAACGATAAAGGAACAAAACCTTAGGATTTTTTAAACTGGAATAAGGAGCAAATAAAATGCTCGTATTTTTGTGAGTAACTTACTGTGTATTTTGCAGCACTGCCATTGTGTGCATTAAGCAAAGGATTGCTCTCTTCAGTGAGGACTTCCCAAAACAGCCCCAGACTAAGACAAAATGCACCACTGACTGTGCTTCAGGAGCTGCAGACAGTGAGATCCAGCATGAACTGAGCTGAAAGAATAAATGACTATGTTGGAAACATTGTCAGTGGAACACTTCAGCGGTATAGATTTTATTGCATAGAATTATTGAGTAATCAAAGTATTTAGATCATTTTAATTAAGAAAAATCAAACATATTAGCTGAAAAGCTGCAGGAATCTTCAGAGTCAAAGTGATCCTCATTTTGCTTTCCACTGAGACCTTGAATAAAACATGTAGCTTCAGCCTCTGTATCTGACTGCCTGACCACCAATGTTGAATAAATACGTCCCTTTTATTATTAACACTGAAAAATACAAAATTATTTCATAATAGAGTATTCTGATGGGAATAGTAAGGATCTTCAAGGGTAACTGACTCAATAAACTTGAATAATGAAGTATTGCAATTTATAAATCTACAATCTTGATGGCTAAAATGAAAGGACTGACAGAGGTGTTGAATGAAAACAGGATTACAATTAGTTATGGTAGAAACTAAGACAATTCTCAGTAGGCTGTCTGTATGTATCTATTGGAACACACTCATAAGTTGGCTTAAAATCATATGTATAATAATTCATGTGATGACAGAAGCTAAAAGTCACACTAGCATGCAAAGCATAAAGACATTCAGCAAAATCACTTTTTTTAGTATGAAAAGAGAAATGAAACAGAAGAGAAAAGAGATTTTAGTTCAGAATATTAGTAAGCTTTGGTCACTGGGTACACTCAGTTCTTGAAGGGTTTTCTTGCCCTGCTACAGTATTTTGTAGAGCTCCATTCTGTTACTGATGTGGGGTAAGAGTGGGAAGAGAACAAATCCCTGTTATGTCCAGTACTGCAGATAGACAAGCGAGGCAGTTTTGGTTTGGAGAAGCAATGTACATTCCTTTAGACACAAGCACACAAGTGTTTCATGAAGTTGAGTTTTAAGCAGGATCAAACTGAGTTTAAGCATCAAGAATATATGTATTATTATTATTACTAATTCTTGCAGCAGAATCCGTGCATTTTGTGTAAGGCAGCACGACAGACTCGTTCTGTTCTCAAGTTGCATTATATACTCTGTATACTTTAATTACTGAATCTGTTCTCCCTCCTTCCTTTAGCAAGGAGTTACACTTGTCCAGTTAACCTTATCTTCATCGTGTCCCTCTTAATAGCACTGGTTTCCATCTGAGCTTTGAATGAGCTGTGTGGGTGTCTTTATCAGTGCAGGGATATGTGTGAGGAAAGAACTGAACAAAGGCAGCACGAAATGTGGCTGGGTGAGCAGGTTAGAGCCCTCCTATTGTCCCACGATTATTATCTCGTAGTGGAAATCCTTCCTGAACGCCACTTCTGTGACAATCTGGTGGGTTTAAGCTCCTACAACTGCAGAACCTCAGCTGCTGCTGGAATGGCCGTGGTTGTGGAGGCAGAGGAATGAACAAGTCCTGAAGATTTTTCTGGGCAGTTGAGAAACCTTGTTTGTATCTTAATTTCTTGATGGATCCCTTTTGGATATTTATTCCAGTGAAGTGTGCCCGCTCAAGAAGCTGTCGTAGTCCCTAAGTCAAGATTTTGCTTATCTCTTCACTTTAATGTGCAAGTGCCACTAGGCTGGATTTACTTATTAATAACTAGTTTGACTGTCTCACAATTTAATCAACAAAAGGGGATGTTTACTAATTGAAGTCTAGGTATCTGTTCTCATCTTCTTTTGATGTCTTTCCACATCCTTTCCATGGCAAAAGGGATTCTGCTCCTGGATTGATATTCCTTCCTTGTTAAACAAATCAATCTGTGTTTGGATCCTTGTCATAGCCTAGTATGGAAATCCACCTGTTCTCACTGCAGCCAGAAAGCCAAAGTCCAACATTTCTGCAGAAATGACTGCTTTTCACATAGGTTTCTAATACACTAATTATATTTCTCTCCATCAGGATGGCAGCTGTGTCATGGGTTGGACCCAGCTAGCAGCCCCTCTCACACTCTGCCTCAGTGGGACAGGGAGGGAGGAGGAATGGGAAGAATTGGAGTGAGAAAGCTCATGAAACAGCAGGAAAACATGGGGATCACTTCCTGATCACTGTCACCAACACAACAGACTTGCCTTGGAAGAAATGACATTATTTACTGCCAATTACCATTTCTGCAAATTAAGTTTGGCAATTTAATTTCTGATTTGGGTAGTGGAAAACAAAACCAAGACCCCTTTTTGTTATCACCACAAGTTAAACTCCCTTTCTCCAGCGAGGCAGCGAGTGACATGGTGGGATTGCAGTGAGGACACAGGAATTTCTCTCTTCAGCTTCTTCTCACTCGTTGTGCTCCCTGTGTGTTCATCCATGGGCACAACACAGATTTAAGTCAGCCAAACACATCAGACTTAAGTCTGATTATTGGCATTTCAAGTTTCCTTCAGAGTGTTGTGTTTGTAGATTTTTGTACATTTAATCTTTTGTGATGTATATATAATGTACAGGGACTCCTGTTAAAGAGGAAAAGCTGATGTATGTTTGAATTTTACTTTTCAGTGAGCTTTTCCTCAAATATAATTACAGAAATTCAAGGAAGGATAAAATGTGACAACATATTTGTGAATAGCGAGATTCAAGAGACCAAAGTAGATCTTATTATTGATGTGCCTCCTGCTTCATTAAATTCCCCTTAAAGTTTGCAGCATGGACATGGATCATTTGCAATAATAATTATGCAGTGATCGATTGATTGTGTCTGACATTGTACTTGTCACCTTGAAATGCGAAAACCATTTATTTTCAAGTGTGTGAACATTCCTCTCTAATGCTAGACACCAGCAGGGACTGGTTTGTGTTAGAGAGGGATGCATTTTATAAAGTTGGGAACTTCATATTAACCTTTACCTAAAATGAAGTGCCACTTGTCATTTTACAGAAATGGCAATTGCCCAACCAGCAATGGTTTTAGATTAGAAAACACAGTCTGAGTTCAAAAGGATTGTTCCAATTGGCATGTTTGAATTCCAGTTGGTTCCTGCCTGTGTATTACAAACCTGGGGCTTCCAATAGGTCTGGGATAGGTCTGTAGGATGCAATGAGCACACTGGATAAAACTGAGATCTCTGCTTCTGGAACCGGTGTGTGTTCTTCGGAAAGTCTGTCTGCCTCACTTACACTTTGATCCACAGCAGTATTAATTAATTGGAAAATCAGCAAAAAATGCTTCAGCCGTAGTCATTCTGAGTTAAATGCTGTACGTTTCATGTTTTGAGTGGTGCAATCATCATGACCATGTAATCTTGCTTTTATTAAGAATATTTGTAGCAATGAATGAAAATCTGTCCTTTGGGCTTTCAGAATGTTGTTTCTATTGAAATTCCAGTGAAGCAGCTGGTTGGTGGCTGCAGTTAAAGTGAAGTTAATCTGTGCTTCCTCAACATTAAAGCAACAGCCAAGAGAAATGTTTCTACATATTCTACTTGGAACTTTTGTAGAGCATCCATTGTTATGGAATAGGAAGCGAAGACCAAAACTATATTTGGTTGAGATGTGATTTGATTAAAAAGTGACTTTTTCAAAGCTACGAGCTGGATTTTGATGACATTAGACCAAATACTTATAATTACTTATATTTGAGATTTCAACTTTTATTCAGAGGTCTAGCTTATTTGAGCTTTGGTTTGTTTTAATCAGGATTTCTAAAACAAATGTATGGGTTTTTTAATTGAAAAAAACCAAATTTTAAAATTGTCAACATTCTTTAGGGTGAAATCTGCAGATGAATTTTTTCCCTCCAAAGGTGAACATAGGTAAGCATATACATTGGAATATGGAAATGTTTAATATATTGATTCTCATACAACCAATTTGAAGAGTAACTGAAGTGCAAATGTTAAGGTGGCAACATTAGTTGTACTGCTGATTTAAAAATTAGCAACTCAAGTTTTTACCATGGCATGGATACTGAATAGAGCTTACAAAACTGCTTTAAAACTGTGACAGAAGAGAAATAATTCCAATTTTTAAAAAAGCAGTTATTTTTTACTCAGCACACATGTAAGAGAACTGACACACCTAACCTGAAGAAAAGACCATTACTGGTTGTGCCTTACTGTTTTCAGCAATTTTACTTTTTTAGCTTGTGAGTTTTTCAGAAAACATCCCAAGTCAACGCTACGAATTTGTAGAAGAATCTGAGATAAATTGCACTACACGGGAACACACCCAGTATAGCCCATTCTTCCCATGAAGTTGTAATTGGAATATTGTACCACTTTTTTCTTTCACGTATTCAATACTCAGCCATGAGAAACTCCTAATCATCAATGCAAAGCCCAGTTTTAATTTTTTACTTACTTCCCATGTTCTTTATCCAGTGGAAGTGTTGAGAAAATTTCCCTCACTTTTGTTTTGTGAGGGAACACTCACAATTGCCACGATTGTTTGTCCAGTTGTACTTTCACACTCCAGTCTTGTCTGGGAAATGCAACATCCCAGCAACAAGAGGAACAGTGGAGGAAGAAGGAGAAAACAAGAGATGTCACTGAAAGGGAAGGCAAATGAAGGGGAGAGAGGTCAAGGGGCTGAAATGAAAGAAGAATATTTAAGATCAGAACAGTCACTGTCCTTTTCAGTTAAGTGTGAAGAAATCATATCCTCTTGACATCACTCAGGTTCTACTTCTAAAGCAACCCACAGGGTGAATTTATTTTTTGTCTTCGTGTGTTTCAAACCCTATTTGCTGTCACAGAATCTGGAGTAATTCGGTAATGCTGTTAATAATAATGTCTTTACTTTCTATGCTTTGGTTGTAGATGGCACCAGCCTCTTAGATAAGGAAAATTAATTCTGAGGCCATTTGTAAAAAACCTTTTTTTGGTGGGGGAGGTAATTTTGGCTGAAAGACAAAACCTTGCTTTAGAAAAGGGTCTGTTTTACCCTTCTGGTGGGACTTGGCTGTAGTACCTGAAATCAGATGGTTAGAGTATTTTGGCTACTTTTTTTTTTTTCCTGCATGTCTGGCAACGTTTGATGACTCTACGGGCAGTGACAGATTAATAATAATAAGAAGAAGAATATGCAAATTTTGATTTGTATATTGGATAATTCCTCATGAGAATTAGGACAAGTAGAAGAGGTTACTCTCAAGCAAGGGACAAAAGTTGATCTAATGTGAAAACAAATACAAATGCTATAGGAAAAATGTGCTGGAGACAAATGAGGAATGTGGAATTAAGTCTTGTAAAGACTAGGAAGGTAATTTAATAATACATACAGGCCTAGCTGAGGTGGCATAAAAAATCTCATTCTACAATTCACGTGTGAGGAATCCTGTGGTGTGATGCAGTGACATGTTACTGGCACTTGTAAAGGTTCCTCTTGTGCTCTGTTTCTTGCTGTTCATTATTAATGTGTGTGTTAAACATTTACTCCCTTATTTCAGAAGGTTATCGTGTGCTATTAATGTAAAACTACATACAGTGAAAGCAAAGATAACAGTCCTGTTTTAAGTTAATATATAGATGTTCACAGCCTGTGAACAAATCCTTAATTTAAATTTGTTTATAAAAAGCAATTATAAACAGACAAGTCAAATTTATCTCTTAGCTATAAAAACCACACACGAGTGAGCCACATGTTCAATTGGAATCTTTCCTGCTGAAAAGCAAGCCTGTTCATGTCTTATTCTGTTGGACATTGAGAAATTAATATTTTCTCATATTTTGCAGCGGTGTTTTACACACTGAAGATTTTTTTTCTATGATACTACTGAAGTAATATGGTTCAGTCGTCTTTTAAATGAAGTGACTCCAATTTACTTTAGAGATAACTGTTATCAGGGAACAAATTTAATAATGTTATCACAGTCAAATAAGCTAAATATGACCAAGCAATCTCGTTTCTATTTTTGTTAGATGCATATTATTATGGCAAAGTATTTTAGTTCAGCTTCCTTTATAGAAAACTCAGAACACACAGCTTCACATGTGCTGGTGTTATTTTAACCAGTCATTTCAGCCTTGTTACACTGACTTTGTTCAATTCAAACCCACCATTTTCCACAGCAAGACAGGACTGTGGGATGGGTTGTTTTGTATACGATTTGCTGTATGGGAATCTTGTTTTTATGTACATGTTACACATGTTAATAACTCTGTTCATTTGGAATTATTTCATGTAAATGCCATCATGCTATTACTTTTCAGATGAACTGCTCTTCAACAGAATAATCTCAAACAGTAAAATTTATTGGAATTTCATTAGGGCAACTGTAGAAATTACAGTTATTTTGCTTAATAGTTTATCACTGAATTGTCACTGTGCGTTGGAAAAAATGCTGGGCTGAATAGCCAAGAAGAGCCAAGGAGTTGTAGGATAGGCCTGAGAATGATTTCTCAGTGTCACCTGACCACAGCACAGTAACACTCGTTGTTTTCACCCCCCATCATTTACTGGGAATTGCTGATTTTTGAAACCACAGGTGTGGCCCTAAAGAACCCGAATGTGTTGAGCAAAAGGTACTTGCATGACACGAGAGCTGATTCCTGGACACCCCATTTGAGAACCAGTTTATCACTGATTTCTTTGTATCTCCATCATCTCTATTCAGGGAGAATTTCAGATAAAAAGCTTAGATCTGTGTGCTGTGATGGAGTTTATTGTCCTCAAGAAGCCCTGTGGTTCTGTGTTTAGGTTGGAGGCAGGAACAGAGTTAATACCCACCCCTATTTTGGCCACTGCTAAGGAATGCAGGCACAGCATCGAGGGTTCCTCTTTTTCCCACCCAGCCTCCTACAAGGAGCAGCTGCTGGAGATGGCAAGAGGCTGGGAGAGGACACGAGCTGGGCTCATCCACCTGAGCTGATCCAAGGTGGATTTATGCTCATCAATAAAGGTGTTCTTAACCTATGCTCACTTGCCTTCCCTTTCCACCAAGGGAAATCCTGATCCTTGCTCCACACTTCCACTGCTTCCTAGCCAGCAAATTATTTCTTTCACCCTTCTTGTAGTCATTTTTATCTCAGATTTTGAGATTTTGCTCAGTGATTACTCCCATTCTTTTCAGTTTCTTGGAGGTGTCCCCATTGCTTTGAGTTCAGCATGATGATTCCATTATTTTGGCATTCATATCCAGTGTTTTGTCAGGATGCCAAACTACCCTCTGAGAAGCTCAGGTCACAAATGGGTAAAAACATTTTCAAATTGGTTATAACCTTGATGACTGTAAATGAAATGTAATGCAGTGTAATTTAAGGTTGGAATTAAAGCAGGTAAACTTTGTGGAATGTTTTTTTTTTCATGTTTTAAAGAGCTCTTGCAAGCAACAGAGACTGCTCTTCCAAAATTCCAAATGCAAAGTGGTTAAAATGGGTGGTACTCACCCATGTGAATAAGGAATGCCTTATAATAATATATTGTTTCTTACTTATAGATTGCAACATGGTTTAGAAAAATGACTTTTATATTCAGTAATACATCTAGATCCACTTGTAATTCTGAAGTTACATGTAGTACTCCAGGAAAATAAATATTTCATTATCAAGTGTCAGACCTGTGGGCTAATTAACATTTCAGGAGTGAAAGTAGTGTCATTAGCTCTACTCATAGGACTATGAAGGGAGCTTTTCTTCACTACTCCTGTGGAATTTCTGCAGTGTAACTGAACTGACAGGACTATCAACAGTTAAATGTTGGTGTTGAATGAGAGGAGTCCAATTTATGATGAGATTGCAGAACACAGAGAAACTTCCAGTTCAGGGAGCCACGTGGTCCAAGGAGTCAGCAGTGAATATGTGGGAAGTCTCTGAATGCCAAGAGCATTTTTCAGTCCAATTAGCAAAAGAATATCTGATATCTTTTGGTGCCAAGGCAGTGTATGAGACCGAGATGTCTGAGTGTCAGCTTATGTTAAATGCTTTATATTTTGAGGAAAGGGTTTGCAACTAAAGCACCTGGGGTCTAACTCCAGAAGGGCAGTACTCCCAAGTTTAAATATTTAATGCTTGTTTTTCAGCATTCATCTGTTTGCTTGCAGCCAACTAGTGTTGCAGGAATTGTCTGGGAAGGATTGAGAGGAAGACACATGGGGGGAAAAAGCAGGCACAAAATTCAGGGCTTGAATTAGGCTTTCCAGTAGAAAGTTGGCTTTTCAACTCCATAATAAAGTTCAAGGTAGCAATATCTTTGTCCTGCTGTCTCCCATGAGACAGGTGTAGAAGCCTTGTGGCAATATAAAACACAGTGCTAAACTGTTTAATTGTTGATTTGGACAGTTTAATATCCAACATGGTTGTTAGGGCAAAATTCGCTACAGCAGTGAAATACTCGGAGTAAAACACTGCAGACTGTCGGGCTCTTCCCAGTGAACTCAGATGTGTGATTTAGCCTGGAAAGGTTCATAGAAGAGGGGAATTCTATCCTTTCATTTGGAGATTTTCTGTCACATTTGGAATGCTTTGCAAATCTATCAATGGCATGGTGTTTCTGTATTACGAGCTGCACATCGAAGACAGAGCTTTTCAGAGAGAAAGTTGCAGGAATCTTCCCTGGAGTTTTTGTGTGAGGAGGGATAGTTCTGTCCAGAGATCCACTGCGAGCAATTTTTAATGGCAATTTTTGCAGTTTAATAATTGCACAATTAGACCACAGACCTGTCAGTATATGAAGTCATTTATAAAAGGTAGGAAGCTGGTATTCTGTACAATAACAGGTATTAATGCACTTTTTTTTTTTTTTTTT
>WEKY01059635.1:285151-319964 GCA_013390045.1 Picathartes gymnocephalus
TTTTTTTTACTCAGTGCTTGTGGCTTCACCTTTTACCGCAGAGTATCGTTTGGATTATTTTAAGCAAGCAAAATATTGGATATCTCTTCTCAGTTTGTTACAGAATAATTTGTTTTCCATTGACAAAAAAATATAGAAAGGTTTATTTCCATTGATGCAAGAAATCATTAATATTAGGGGCAAGTATTGGATTATTATGGATATAGCAGTTCTTCCAGGATACCTTACAAAAGGCATATTTCAGAACGAACTAGGTTTCAAATAGTATCTACAAGTTCAGAAGTCCACTAGCTTTGAATATTTCAGACTGGAGGGAAAAGAATGATCAGGCCAAAAAAGGAGCACAAAATGAAACTTTATCTGAGCATTAAGGCTTTGTATTTTACTATAATAAAAAGTACCTGAAATGCTTATCACTGGCCATTTAAAATATTTGTGGCCTAAACCTGCATTATGCAAAGTAATGCATAAATTTACATGTATTTGTATGTGATAAGAGGTCATTGAGGCATATTTCTCTGATCTACAGTGCCTAATAAGCATATGAAATATCTATTGCACAGTGTCTTTGGACTTCACAGTAACAGTCCCATTTTGAAATACTGTGCCTAATCTAAAACTATACAGCTGAACAGAAAAACAAAACCAGTCCCAAATATGAATAAATGATGTGCTACTTAATATGTCATTGTTTTTTGTCAGGTTGATAACATTAGGCTCAGCTGCATTCAATTCTAAACCCTGCAATATTTGAAGCCTGATATTGTGCCTCGCTAAATTTAATACATGGACCTCAGTAATAGAGGAAATCACTTTAGCACTTGGCAGTTTGTAATGCTGTATAAAATTGACTGCCCTGCAAACACAATAGCGATAATAAAAATTGTGGTCAGTAGGGGGGTGTAATGCATTTTCCAGCTTCAGCAAAGGTCCAGAGGAGATTTATTGAGATTTTGCTGTTTGGGTGAGGATCAATAGAGCTTCGTTAATAATTTGTTGTAAGGGCACCCTTCAGGGATATGACATTTTACTTTAAAACTTTGATAATTTTCAAAGCATGCCTGGTGATAACAATGTCAAGTCCCTGTGTTTCGTGGGCATGGATTTTTGCATTCAGCTTGTGGGAGCATTTCCTTTCACAGCAATTACATTTGAAATCATTCAATATGTGAAGCAGGCCAGTATTGATAACAAGATTCCACATATTCTAACTCTTAAGAAAGAATCCCAAACACATTTTCAAGTCCTCCATTTTGTGTGTTGTTTTCTTCTTTAAGCAGAGAGCATTTAAATGTCAGTCTGTGATCTCTTAGTGGCATATAATTTTCATGAATGATCTGGAATTACACTCTTATTTTCATGTAGAATTAGAAGGTTTCATAAGAAACTTATCCCTTTACCTTTCTATTGCTAGCACTTTGCATAATAGCTGTTAGGTTGGCTTAGATATCTGTACTTCTTTTATATTTTCCTAAAAGAAACTTCACATTCAGTGCTAAGCAAACCTTCCTTTTCTGCCAGCAACTTTTGATGGACACTGCTGTTTGTAACGAAACAAAAAATTGTCAGCACTTGCAGTTGGAACACAGGGACAAGGTACAGCAGAAGGATTTATTTCCAATGAACATGCACAAAGTAAGATTTATGACTTTTGCAGCTCCAATGACGTTCCTTACACAGTTGCCAAGATACAGCAAATTAAAGGGATCCAGCAATACTGAGGGGTGTGTTTTTGTAATGAGGGAAAAGAGACAGAAGCAATAAGAAGATAATTAAGGTAACAACTTGTGAAAAATTAAAGTGTTTCTGTCTTTCATTTTTGAATCTCTGAGCATAAACTTTGTAGTTGTTAATTTAATTGCTGATGTTCTCTGTATCCCTGAAGAATATTAAGGATTAATCATCTGGTTCATTTCAACATGAGATAAGACCTAAGTGAATTGAAATTTTACCAATTTAACCCTTTCTCTCTCTCCTAATATGACATGATTAACATTCTTCAATTAAAAACACATAATTATTCTAAAGGCCTCATTGCACTTACTCCATTTTCCAGTTCCAGGCTGCCCTTTGCAGGTATTTCAAAACTGAATAAATGCAAGCTACATTTTTGTTCTGTATTGTCAGTCACCTAAGTTCAGTCAAATTAGAAGAATTGAGATTTTTAACTTTTACTTCTCTTGCTCCTTTTTTTCCCCCTAATGATGTCTATGTGTATGTCCTGAAAATCAGTTTTGATTAGCTAAACATTTTCTTTAAGGCCTCTCTTTAAGGAAAGCCAAGTATTTCTTTTCCAACCTTTGCCAATCTGAATAAATTTTCTTAATTATTTGTGGCAGAATACTGATTTACAGACCTAGCAATTTCATTGAGCCCTGGAATGCAGAGCTTCACCTAAATATTAGTGCATAATGTGTTGTTTAATTTTTTAAAGAAGAGATAATGACATTATTTACATTGGTAAGGCTTTGGTTTCAAGCAACGGTCAGTAAAAATGCAGCACTTTTATGTAACGTGGTATTTACTGAAGTGCTTTCCAGCATATTTCACTGGGCAAATAGTACAGAGTTGCCTTGTGTCTTGTGGATAATGAAGTAGCTGTTAGTGGGAAAATATCATTAACTTATGGTAAAATGAGACAAAAAAAAAAATAGGAAGAAAATACATCTGTTTTCCTTCTGAAAGCAAGGAGGTAAGGGAAGTTTACTGATTTGTAGAGTTATAGTTCTAGTTTTGTGGATTTATAGCACTAGACATGAAAACGTTGTTTTCCTTTTAATAGGAAAATGATGTTGCTTCCCTACCTAAAATATTTCATAGTTTTTTCCATAGTGCTTAAAACATTCCATAATTTTTTTCCTCTTTAAGGCTTAGGAACCTTTAAATAGCAATTATTTTCCATTCAGATTTTAATGGAGCAGATGCATGAATATTCCTGCTGTATTTGTCAGGGTTCTGTCCTATGAAAATATGGGATATTTCACGTAGGGACATGGTGAGTCCATTGTGAGACTGGACCTCTCCAGTTGTCAGTACAGCTACCAGCCTGAAGTGACAATGCTTTCTCCTACACATCAAACAAGACTGCATTAGGGAAGTAATTAATCAGGGCCCTCTTCATGCATTCAAGGTGCAGAACTTTATTGAAAACTACTAAAATCAGCTATGATATACAGGCCTACAGGAGGGGAAGAAATCTAACTTTCCAGAAAATACAGTCACGGATGATAGAGATATATGATCAGAGACAATTTTGTGAGCGTACACATATGTATATATATATATATACACATATATGTACAAACTTAAAAGATATCCAAGTTTTTATCTGTCAGGAAAAAAAAAAATCAGTCTCTCTGCTTTTGTAAAAAGGAGACTGACATAATTGGGGAACTCAAACATGCTATCTTTTCATGGGTCAGAAAACTTGCTTCCCAACAATTAAATATAGTTGTTATTTTTGTTATTTCTAGAAGTTCATGTTCACTTGATGATTGTGACAGGCGGGCAAAGGATGCCCACAGACAGCAATGGTTCTCTCCACTGCTGCATTTTTAAAAATGTGTCAGGGCTGAATTGTTTGAAATTTTGCTCAAGAGGAAAAATACTACCAGTGAAATAATCAGCAAGTGAAATGACTTCAACCCCAGGCATTACCTGTCTTTGCAAATTTCTGCCCTGGGTCCATCCTTCCAGCAGGCAGGCAGGAGTCTTAGGATATTCATGTTAAATGGAAGGAATGCCTTGGACACTTTTGTTGGTGCACCTGTGCCTGCAGTTGTGCTCTCTGAGGTCAGGGCCTGCCCAGGGAGCTGGGCTGAGGAGCACGGGCTGGATTCTGGTAGCATTCCAGGGAGTACCTTAAATTAGGATGGCAATCAACACCTGCACAGACAGCACCTCCTTCCCTTTCCTGCTCCCTCTGTGATGGATACAACAAAACAAGAAGCGAACTTTTTTTTTTTTCACCTACATTCTGCATTGGTCACTATTATGGGGCTCACTGCCTGTTTGCCCCTCATTTGGGATCACTGATGAGCACCACTTCCTAAAATGAACACGGGACCTGTGCCAGTAAATCTCCTCTGGATGTTTCAAAACCTTTTTCAGAATCTTTCTTTTAGTATAACCAAATCTGCTTTTTGGAATTAGCAAAGGAATTACTTTTCTCAATGAAACTGAAAACAATTATTTTGTTTCATCAAAGAATGGCAGAGATGTTTCACTCATTTTGACAGCTGTGATACACAGGATGTGACCTCAGTCAAGGCAGTGATAACTGTATTTAAAAATTAGCCAATATTACAGAAGCAAATAGGATGAAAGAGAGATCCTTATTTAAAATAAATTAGTATGAAGAATGAGATATAATTAGGAACTTCCATCATTGTTCTGCGACAGAAGGCATATGAGCACTGGTGATGTGCACAGGGAGAAATAACTTCAGAGGAGAATAACTTCTGATTTTTTTGTATGTTTTGTTTATTTGTTCCACAGTTGGGTATAGTTTCAGATTCATCAAAGAAAAGCCATAGGAAGACCACTAAATCACAGACTTAATTGCAGTTTCTGCCTCTGTCAGCTTTTGGGGAGCCAGGTGCTCTGTGGTGTAAGCAATGCAGAATGTCCTCATTAGCAAGACAGCTGAGGGGAGCATCTCAGGGCTTGCTACTGGCCTGTAGCCCCCACCAAGACCTACAGCCCAAGCTCTATGGCATCCTTAGGTATTTTACACTTTGTTTTACCTCTTAGAACAGGACCCAGCCTTTCCTGCTTACTGCCATGCTGTGCTACTGTAATGCATGAAGGCAACTGCTTTGCTCTGGGAGGACTGCTGAACATTTTCATCATAGAAGTAGCCTCTGAGGTTTGGTTTAATTTATTCTGAGAAATTCTACTGAGAAATCTACTAGTTAGTGAAAAAAACCCGGTTATTGTATGCTCTGTAATGTACTGTGTGCTGGGGGAAAAGAGTGAAAAATCCTGTACTGTTCAACTGTTTGGCTACTTGAAAAAAATATGGGGAAAGAGAAACCAAGGTAGACAACTGAATCTATAATTCCTTGAGATAAAAGACTCCCATATTGTTCTGTACTTTTGTCAGCAAACATCCTCAGATTTAATCAGTTTATTTCTGCTGAAACAATTTCTGCAGCGCCAAAAAGTCGTATTAGGCTCCTGGACTTGGGTAAACTTATATGTAGGGTAAAAATAAGCACAAGACTGTAATATTCAGCTGAATTATAGGTTGTCAAACACTTAACAATTCAGGATTGCCTCAGCCACTGCCCTCTCCAGCTGCACTGCCTAGGGAACATCCGTGACCGTGGAATGGGATGCCAGGAGCATTTCCTTATCACCCTCCAGGTGTAAATCCTGCCCAATTCATCACCTGCAGAGCTATTTGTAATGGCATTCCAGCATGAATGTAACGTACTTCCATGATAAGTTTTGGCAATAATAAGCAATAAGTTGTCCAATTATAAGCAATAAGTTGTCCAAGTTCCGAACGTGCTGTGTTGTGGCCGCGGGCTGTCGGTGACGTGCCGCAGCCTTCCGGAAGCGTCTCCAGGCAGGAGCCGCTCGGTGTCACGGGCACGCTTCCCCACGAGCACACACACACCGGAGAGCTCTGTAATCCACGGCCAAGAGGAACGGGAAGGGCTCTCGTATGGGGTTCCATGGGGTTTATTGCAGCACACGCGAAGGGCCCAGGGATGAAAAAGCAAGGACTGGAGAGGTCAGAGGGTTTTAAACTGGGAAGGCGGGGGTGGAGAGAGCATCAGGGACCAACGGTTTGGGGGCTTACAGGAGGGGCCAGGGCCTGTGGGCCAACAGAAGGACAGGGAAGGAGGGGCCAGGGGACAGGGACCAACGGGGGACTGGGGAATAGAGGACGTTCTAGGGTATGGGCATATAGGGGATGAAGGGGCAGGGAGATAGAGAACCAACTGGGGAAACAGAACTGGGGTACATCTGCAGAATCTTGCAAAGTCTCCTGGGAGAGGTCTTCTGTGTCACCACAACCTGGGAGCTGGTCCATGTCCCAGGGTTCCTCCCTCCAAGGATACACAGCTGACCCTGGTTCCATTTGTCCATAGTCCTTCACAGCACTGAAAAAAGGAGCAGTGTTTGGCTCAAATTCATGTTTGATCTGGATGGGGAAGTCTAATTGTGGAACTTGTGTTGGCATCTACCCAAGGGACAGGAAATACCTGAAAAGCTAGTCCAGGTGAATGCAGAGAATTTATCAGTTTCTTTCACTGTTTCCCTTTCTCTGGGCTTACCTTTGTTTATTGTCTTATTTAGTTATTTATCAGTGCAATACTCTTGCTTTGGAGCATCACTGTTCTCCATGTAAGTCCTGAAATCCATATTTGCTACACTTGATTACAATTAAGGATGGACTTACATTTTCAAGCGTGCAGTGACTCTGATTTTTTCTATGCAGACAGACCCCTGCAGGCCTGAAATACTTTCTGCAGTAGGACTGCAAAGGCAGTATAATTCAAAGTAAGATAAATGCAATGTTAAGCTACTGACATACAGAATTTAAGTAAATCCCAGATTTACTTCCTTTTTTGATGTCTGTGAGCTGTGACCCATCCATGTGCACCTAAATTTAGAGGTTTGATATTGATTCAGTGATAAATTATGAATTATAGGTGTTTTTCCTTTCTTTTGTCCCTGGCAAGACCTGCTAAATATGATACCATGCTGCTGGTAGATTTATACCTTCATATCCAAACAAAAAGCAATGGAATATAGCTACAAAAACTGACTGATTCCACAGGTGAAGTGTTAAAAACTCACTTGTATACAGGGGTCTGTCAGAAACATGTGGTAAGCAGACTGGAAAATATGACATTCGTTCTCTAGCATCTTTCTGTAAGGATGATTTTATAGGCAACTTAGAGAAATAAAACCCAAACAAACAAGAAATAGTATTTTTTTAAATTAAAATAATAATTCAAATTTTATTTGAATGAACAAATAATGCAGTGCGAGTCTGGTAATTAGGATGCAGGTGTCTTTTAAAAGTCTAAATTATAAAGGTTTGTTCTTTCTTAAATATCACTGGGTAATTTACCCATTACTGCTTATCTCACAAATATCCAGGAGAAAGCAGGGTCAGTATTTTCAAACAGTTATTTCTAGTAGCATGAGCCTTGCAGTTCTAGGATACTCAGTTCCAGAGTGTGGCCATGTATTGAATATACTGCATTTAATTTTGAAGCATTATTCACCATTTTTAACTTGGCCATAACAGAGGAAATGTCTGTACTCTCTGGTTTGGTCTCAGTTTACTGAATGATATGCAGATTAATGACATTTAATTAGCAAGTAAAAAACTGCTTTTATCAATTTGTGGGAAACACTGGTTAACAGATGACAAGCGTGTCATGCATTAAGTTAGCCTGCTGTTGGTTTTTTTTTTCTTTTGCGATAGTTCAGAAATTCAGTCCTACGCTGACAAAAGGACAGAGAGGTGAAACTCAGATTTTCACCACAGACATATTGTTTGCAGGATTTTTAGTTATACAACAAACTGGGCTGAACGGATGATTGCTGGTTCTGCCATTGTTCCCAAGGCAAGAGGTTCATGCTAAAGGTGACCAGGAAAGGACCCAGACCCTCATTACCTACAAATGAGGAAAAAATTTTGGAATATTGCCTTGAGCACAAATGCTGGCTCTTGAATTTCGTATGCCAGGGAAAAGAACTGGCTAGTTCAGTTCTGCCCCAGCCCTTTGGCAAAAAAATGAAGTTAAAAGTGTCAGTAAGGACTGCTGTTAAATTTAACAAAGCCCTTTAGACTGTGGGAGCCTCTCCAGGTCGTTCACATTAACACAGATTCCTTGTTGGTTAGGCTGTGGAGCAAGCAGGCTTTGAGGTAAGGATAATTTCTGTGTTAAACGCACACTGCTAGCTAGATTTAATTACATCAGATAAAAGATCACTAAATTTCTCTCTAGTAAGTAATACACATTTCTAGAGCAGTTTATATCTTGCATAAAGTAGCAATGCCTATAGTCCAAAAACATAACAGTTGATAGTTATTGCAACTGACCAGCAATGGAGACAAATACATTAAAATGGGAATGAAAAAAAAAGTATGAAAATAAAGAGCATTCTGTGAATAGAAAATATAAGACAATATTAAATTCTGCCCTTGCAGAATTATCTTTTTCCCACTGACCATAGTAACTCTTGTTTGGAATAGAAATTGAGATCTGCAGTTCTGGGTTTTGAATCCAGAGTCTGTAAGGGATTTTTCTGTTGGTTGTGAGACTTTTTATTTGTTTGCTGGTTTTGTGTTTTTCTTTTTTACCAGTTCAGGTATGGAATTCTGCCTTTACTTTTTGCCAGGGTCTATTATACTTGTATAAGAGTTTCAAAGTGACCAAGGCAATTTTTCTAGATTTTTCACTGTGATAGGCAACCAGCATTGTAAAATATGACATTATGATAATGTCAGAGAAAAAACAGTAAATTTTTTATCACATGTAATTCAATAACCAAACTAATGATATCACTGCATGGATATGTTACAGCATCACGAGGTTAATTAAAAAGAGGGGAAATGAAATACATACCAGAGTGATTAAATACTCTCTGATGGGTTACTGTAAAGAAATAGCAAAAGACATTTGAAATAGGAATGTTATAGGAACATTATCTTACTGTTGCTGTTACCCTATCTGCAGATATTATGTCCAAGGATTCTACATCACACACAATGTGGAAAAGGTTGTACTCTGTGGCACTATAACTGAAGCAATATAATTTAATTATCTCTTTTGACTTGTGTTATGCTGGACTTGGATTGAGTGACGCAGCATTGCACTGTTGATCAGAGTGATCACATCACTGCAGTGATAGAATAGTTGCAAAATTATTCCCTTGTCTACATATACTTTTTTTAAATGTCTAAATTTTTTTGCTTTTATCTGCAAAATCCTGAGTTAGGTACCCACATGCGTTGAACAATGCATAATCAGAATTATGGTGCTCAGAACACACAAAAATGGGTGTGATGAACCGTGTCAGTTGTGTTTACTATGAGTATTCATAAAGGTGTCCCAAGTCCTACACCTACAGCTTAGAGAGGAATTAGAAGCGTTTGACGTCTGTGGTAAATTCAGAACTAAAAATTAAGGATAGAAGTCTTTATGTGGTCTTTTAAAAGTAAGAGCAGTGCTTGTTATTTTCGAGGTATAGCCACGGGATTCCAAGGTAGTAATCTACAGATGCCTCTTTCTGCCTTGCTCTCTGGTTTTGAGATGTCTCCTCTTCAACAGACTGTGCAGAACAGCATGCGGGTTTTCTTTTGAGAGGTAGGAAACAAGGTTTATAACTTAAAATAAGTTCACATAATTTTAAGAAAGGTACACTGCATGGTAACTGTCTCATTCACTGTCATAGAATAATGTGGATGTCAAAAGCCTGCATAGTTCAAAATCCATTTGATAAACATGGAAAGCAAGTTTATGATGCATTATTTAAGCAGAAGTGATTGAAACAGTTCAGTGCTGGTAAAAGAATAGCAGGGAAGTCCCATTATATTGTTGCCTTATTTTCTCGTTCTCCAAACTTTCCAAGTTTTAGTCAAATCTGGAGACAGGATTTTGGGACAGAGTTTTATTTGATGAAACACAGTACAATTGCTCATATGTTGTGTCCCTGTGTTTGGCAGTGCATGACTGAAGGGTGTTGTTTATCACATTTTACTTGCAGACAGACCAGATGAAGAAACTTGAGCTCAGGGAAATGCTGCCTGTTTCTGGCACACCTTGCTATACAAGGAGAATTCAAAACAAAAAGGGAACACTGGGGTATGTTTTAGGATCATCATTGGAATGCTCTGGTGTTGGTCTGGAAAGGTTTATGCAAAGCAGAGGTGCAGCTTTGTGTTTAACGTTAAAAATACAAGCCATCAAACACAGATTCCACATCCTGCTGCATCACCCACCTTAATCTCTTTGAAGCTATCTGCCTTCCAGAAACTTAAGGGCAAAGAGGGAGAGAACCTGATTTGATCCCAAAACAGGAGTCATTAACCTTGAGCACTGAGTCACTGAACTTGTGGTGAGCAATGCTGCTTTATCTCCTCTAGTCTAACAGACTGTCTTGGCAGTCTCTGGTGGTGATTTCCCCAAACACCAATGAAACCATGGAGAATAGGATTGAAAAACAAAAAAAGAGAGATAAGGTAGAAAATCTCACACTAGGTCATTTTAACACACACCACAATATCTGGCCCACTGGTGATGAATTAGGAATAGATTCAAGGATCAGCTTCATGGTTCTGAAATGCATTAAGTGTTTATTCCAGATATGCTGTCAAGTAGTAATAAATATATAAAAGAACCACTCCTGTGGAAAGATAATTTGAACAGCAAGCAGTTAATGTTTCACAAGAAAAACATATACACTGATATATATATGTACACACACACACTAGGCGGTATGGATTTCTAAATGTGTGTGGAGTCTGTATTTCAGAATCGTTTCTGAGAATATTGAATGTGGTCTCTAGTTCAAGGCTGCACAGGAGGAAAAACAGCACAATAGCTTTTCAGTGAAAGTCACCAATCCCTCAAAATAAAATGCATATTAAAATGTTTAATCCTACAAGTATCTTTTGTTCAAAGTCAAAATATCTTGACCTTTTAGAGATAGCAGAGAAATCTCAGTGTGTTGTCACTTACTTCATAGTTCAAAAATGCAAACTGTGTTTCTGCTTTAACTGCAGAAGGTATTATTCTGGCAAACTATGTGTGCATTAGGTCATGCAGTGATACAGCTTGTTTAGACCTGGCTGCAACCAGAGAAATTCAAGCCACGTCCTTGCATTCAGTATTATTATAGTTGATTATTCACTAAATATTCAGAGGCTTCAGTGTCATTAAGAGCATACAACCAAAATGACATGGGCAGTATTATCCTCATCAGTGTAGGTTAATGAAAGGAAACTCATCTGATCATCTTTTCAGGAGCCTTACCCATTGCAGAGCTTTTCCTCATGCATATGTACAGTGTGACAGGCAGCTCTGAGGAGCTCTGGGCTCAGGGAATGGGAAGCAGGACCATATGCTTAGTCATTAAAAACATTCCTAGCACAAACTCAATCACTGGAAACATGTGTAGCACAAGATACCATTTCAATTTGAAAATGAATTTAGGGTAAATAGAAGGTGGTATCCCATGCACAGGGTTATAATATAGTGTTGCTATGGAATCAAAAGGAATTTTATGCAAAAACTGCTGGATGGTATATTCAGAGTACTTGTACATTGCATTTTTGTTAGGGATGGTGAAGTGCTGAATGTGAATGAGCACAAAAAGCAGGGATCTGCAGCACCTGTGCCAGACTGAGATCAGGTGGAAACTGGTGGTAGTTGGATCAAAAGAATTCTACATCTTACCATTACTTTCATGCATCTGATCTGGAGTAAGAGCACAAATTTACTATTTATGCTTCTCCATTAAGGATGTGTATCTTCAGAAACATCTTTCTACTTGGAGGAAAATGTTGTGGGGATAAACCCTTACCCTTTGCCCTATACTGTATTAAATTTTAAGTCCTCTTTTTGTTCTTTTAACACATGTATTTTAAGCATAGAGAATGTATTTATGTTCTCTGAAAGGCAGACTCATCTAAAAATTCCCTCAACCCCTGTCTCAGTGAAATACCACTGGAAGAAATTACATTTAATTTGTATTTTAAGTGAAATTCATCAGCATTTCAACATAATAGGCCATATTCCCTGTTAAGGTTAGCATGAAATTTAAGTAGGGAACAACATCTTTCTTTCACTCTCTGTGCCTGAAAATGACGTAACAGTGACTCATGTTTTATGTCATGTTTTCACTTTTAGAACAATTACATTAACTTCAACTTTGATATTAATGAATTTTACAACTTCATAGAGTTGTGCTTTGTTTCTATTCTGAAATTTCCTATAACTGTTTTTTCCTCTCCAAAGCAATTGGAAAGATTTGGTCAGTCTCAAGCATCTGTTTGAGTATTTCCTAGTGGCAAGGTCCAAACTCAGCTGAGCTGTTTTGGCTGGCGATGGACAGTTACAGGATGCTAGAAAATGTCCCTTAAGTTTGGTACCTGTGACAGCCAATGGAAGGAGCTAACCCTGCCCTGCAGCTTTGGGGTTCTCTTGCATACACAAATCCATTTAATATAGAACTGTATCACTTATTATCCAATACTTCATAGTACTGTGCTTAAAAGGCACTGCAATTTTCTGTTCCTCCCAGAGCCAGTGTTCTACAACACCCAAGGACTTGTACAATCTGCTAAATTTTCAACGTCCTTTTTATCAAACAGATGCTACCATTATTCTGTGTGATAAAACAGATTAAAAGCAAAATGTGGAAACTCTTTTGGGTTTTTGCCTAACATGTATAAACTTTATTTTCTGAAGACTTGGAATAAGCTATAACCTTTCCACAGAGTTGTTCCCTGAGCAAAGCTGGGAGCAGCAGAGGAATAAGCCCTGTTGATGTTCAACTGCTGCCAATACGAGTAGGTAGATCACTGTCTTGGTTTTCCAATATCAAAGCCATGCTGCTGTTTTGTGATGTCCGTATTGCCTGGGAAGAAAGGAGATGACTTTTTATTTAGGTAGGTTAATAGGTCCCATGATTTCCAGAGCTGAGTTTGTCTGGATTTGGGTGGTGAACTTATAAATGCTGCCTTGTTCCAGCAGCACAGCAGGCAGACAGGTTCTCCCAGTGGCACTGACATTTGCTAGAACTTGTATGTGTGTATCTATCTTACAACTTTAGTGGTCTGCCCACTAGAGAGTTCAGCACTGCCAAAAGAGCACTCTAGGTTCGATTGGAAGGCTTTGGGTTATTATGGATATGCATGTGCTTGGCTGAAGATAAAAATCTCATCAGAAACAGGTGGGTTGTATATATCTGTGCATGTGAGGAGCCAATTCAGTTTTGATTCAGCCATTTCAGTTTGCCTCAGCCCTGGTGGTCAGCATTGTCAGAGACATGAAGGGGGAGGTTGTGTACAAGGGCCACTTGCAGGGGGCAGCCAGGAGTGGGGGAAGCCTCGGCTCTGAGGAGACTTGGCCTGGCAACACCTCACATGGGGCACTCAGCAGAAGATACAGTGGAGTCAGTCTCCAGTCAGGTCATAAAAAGGTCTCCAGCAATGGGCGGCAAAGAAAGTTTGGACTGGACCAAGGGTCTCCTGTCCGCAGGCAGACTTTGGAAGGGGCCGGGGGCTATGAAAACTGACTGCATCACGGCTCAGTGCTGGGGCTCGCTGCTGTCCCTCGGCTGGCTCACTCCCTCCTCTGCCCTGGCCCCAGCCTGCCTTCTGGCTCTCCTGCCCTCGCTGACTCTTCATGTCCTCGCACCTGTCCTGTCTCCCTGACCTCCACCTTGCCACTTCATCCCTGCATCCTTGCCCGGGCTGCCCACATTCGACCGTGCCACCTTGATCCAGCCGCTCACCACGACCCTCGCCGTGACTTGGTCCAGGCTCCTGGACCTCCCATCCGAGCACCCACTCACCGCGTGTCCTCACCATGTGTCCGGCGCCGCGGGAGCCGAGGCCTGTGTGGCCGCGCCTCTCAGAGAGCCGCGCAGGCCTGGTCAGAGCCAGCCCGAGCACAGGCCCGGTCAGACAGAGCCGGCCCGAGCACAGGCCCGGTCAGACAGAGCCGGCCCGAGCACAGGCCCGGTCAGACAGAGCCGGCCCGAGCACAGGCCCGGTCAGACAGAGCCGGCCCGAGCACAGGCCCGGTCAGACAGAGCCGGCCCGAGCACAGGCCCGGTCAGACAGAGCCGGCCCGAGCACAGGCCCGGTCAGACAGAGCCGGCCCGAGCACAGGCCCGGTCAGACAGAGCCGGCCCGAGCACAGGCCCGGTCAGACAGAGCCGGCCCGAGCACAGGCCCGGTCAGACAGAGCCGGCCCGAGCACAGGCCCGGTCAGACAGAGCCGGCCCGAGCACAGGCCCGGTCAGACAGAGCCGGCCCGAGCACAGGCCCGGTCAGACAGAGCCGGCCCGAGCACAGGCCCGGTCAGACAGAGCCGGCCCGAGCACAGGCCCGGTCAGACAGAGCCGGCCCGAGCACAGGCCCGGTCAGACAGAGCCAGCCCAAGCACAGGCAGGCAGCACGCAGACCCCGCCACCTGGACACCGACAGCACCTCTCTTGCTGGTGGTAACACCCTCTTTTCTCTATCTTGTCTGTCTCCCCTCTCCCCCAGCCCTTTTCCATTTTTCCTTCCTTCTTTTCTGTCTCTTCTAGCCCTCTTTCTTCTGGGCAACTCCTTTTTCTTCTTGTTTTCGTTACAAATAAACTGTTCTCAGATACAATATTTGCCTCGTTTGGCTTAATTCTGTTCACGACTATCCATTTTTAAAACAATTCACTGTTCCCCACATTGGAACACAACAGTGCATGTGGAAAATTTATATCTGGGTATTTTGCTGCACTGTCTGGGGAAACCCTGTATTTCTTCAAAGGCCACGTGAAAGTTGAATTTTTGTTTATCTGCACAGACTGTGTGATCTCATTCTTTCATGATGAAGGATAGTAGGTTTTATTCTAAATGATATAAAATATGCTCAAATTCTTTGGTAAATGCACACAAAATGTGTGCTAAGCTATTTTAAAAATAGGGGAAAATGCTCTGCACTTCATTTCTTACATGTGCTGGGTAGGCATGGAATGTGTGTCTCTAATGTGAGACAAAATTTATACTTAGACACAGATATGTGAACATCCAGATTCATCATTGATTCCATGTGCTTTCTTATGTTGCTACTCTATCTGATGCATTGCTATTGGATCATTTCAGTGACTATGAATAATTTCTTTTATGTACAGGAAAGAAGTTCAGTTGAGTTATTAGTGCTGAAAGAGTAATAATAATATCTTTTATGTGTATTTGCAGAAACAGAATCCTGGAAATGATTTACAAAAGTATTTGGGAGAGAAACCCCGTTTGTGTGCTCAAATTGCAAATTGCTTCTGACTAAAGTTTTGATATAGTGAGATTCATTAATACTTAGAGAAAATGAATTGTAAATATTAAGATACAGAAAAGCTTTATTATGAAAATTTGGAATTTAATGTTTTAGTAGTGATGTTGTGAGATTTTTTTATTCTTTCATACTCTTGGATTTAGATTGGTTTTAGAACCTTGGCCATGTCTGCATTAAATTCCTTTAAAGTAAAATTAAACCTTCAGTTTTCTCTTTTATAATGTTTTAAGGTAGTGTTTGGACTGATAAATTAGTTTAAAAGTTGTTAAGAATCAGTGTCAAAATTGCTTCTGCTACACTCTAGATTTAAGACAATGCCCTTAATAGAATTGAACTTTCATTCAGCCCTTAAGTAGTCAGGCAGTTGAGTAGATGGTAATTGTAGGTTCCTTCCTACTGAATCTTCTATTCTGTTCCCTGCCGGACATTCTGTTTTGCTTATTTTTACTGTTATTGCAGAGGAACAAGCATGCTGTGCAAGCTGAGCAATAGACCAGTCAGCAGCAACTTGGACATTTGACTGCAGAAAAATATGTTTGCACCATTCTAATGGTTAAGCTGCTGCTTGTTGCAGTTTATCCCATTAACAAACTGTGGGCATTCCTCTGAGCAAAGCCACTTTGAGTTGCTAAAATAAAACCAGACACCTCTCCCTTCCTGGCCAAGTAAAGGAAGCCAGAATAAATTAGGAAAATAATGAGGTTTTTATTTTCTGAAAACAAAGCAACTTTTTTTTTTTTTTAACTGTTCCATAAAGAGGAGTATTATGATTGATTCCAAAATAAACCAAATCAATGAGTTGAGAAACACAGAAGTTGTGTGCAAAGGGGTTTGAACCTTAAGGAAGTGTAAAACTTCCAGCATCCTGGTTCCCTGTCCATTTGTTAAGGATCTGTGACAACAGGACTGTCACATGTTTTCAACTCTCTCTCTCTGTTCCATCCCTATCAGTATCATATTCAGAAAGCTCTGAAGCTGGTTTAGATCTAAGTCTCCAGATTTCTTGTCAGCCTGTCTGGAAGGCAGCAAAGGTTGAGGGAGCATTTAAAATAATCCATCTCTGGATGACAGGTGAATAAAGAAGAGATTGAATGAGTAGAGAAAGGTGTAGACTAAAGGAGAGCTGTAATATGGCACTCGGAAAGGGGAGGGGAAGGGATAGACAGGATAAGAAAGAAAGCAAGGAGGGAATAAAAGCAAAATGAGAAAGGATATGTCAGATTTAAGAACAGAAAATATAGCAGGAGGACAGCAAATGTTACAGGGGGAATGTAGGCAAATGTATTTTGGAAAAAAAGAAGAAGTGTTAGAGTTTTCCTTGAATCTCCCTGCTGAAAGAATGGAAATGACGTAGAATGTCTGTACACACAAAAAAGCTGTGGCTGCTGCAACTGCATCGTGTCCCCAGATTCCCCTTTTGAATGAGCACTGGGGAGTGAAGAGAAAGGAGAAGGGCATTACTTCTTTAATGAGGGAGAAAATGTTTCCTGGAAATCCTGACTTCTACCTCACCTTCATGTGTCAAACTTTGTGCTTCTGCTATTCTCCAAGGAGCTCCCATGGAGTTTTGCTCCTGGATAATACCTGTTCTCTTTATTAATTCTTGAAGTTGAATGGTAAAAATTGGAAAATGAGATGATGGGAATAATATCTTAATTATTACAGGTGTATTCACTCTGTTTGCACTTGCTATTCTTTATTTCAGAAAAAATAAGGAGCTTTATTTTTACAAGTATGGACATGAGTGATCCTTGGTAATATGGCTATATTTTCACTATATCCTTGAAGTTAATACTTTGCTTTGAAAAAGTCCAAGTTTGGAATCAGATCAGGGAGTATGTTTTCAGTTGTTCTGTAAGGGTTAGGGTTTTACTCTTTAGATCTCATCTCATTTTGAGTAGGGTGATTTCTTTGTAGTATATTTTGCAGTTTTTGTAAAGTATTTTGAGACTCTTAGATAAAAGCATATTACTGGGGCATTTTGATATGTATTTACCCTTTTTTGATATTTCTTTATCCTTTTCCCTTAGCAGGAATCCATCCCTTTGTAATTCCTTGGAAAGATAACTTCAAAATACTGACTTCCAAATTCAACCTGTGTGTTAAAGGAAACATTTATACTGTAAGAGGGTTAGTGTTCTCCAGTAAATAAATTAAGATTACTGGCAGCAAGCAACGGCCTGTTACAGTAGCTGCAGCACAAATGCAAAAGCATCAAAGATAATGACATCTGTTTATCTGTTCGTGATGTTAATGCATAACTTGTACCTGGAGCCAGATAAAGAGACCAAGTATCAGTGTCCTGCATCAGATCCTTCCGACAAGAATGAAAAACATCCAAGAGCACAGAGGGTGCCACAATCAACCCCGCAGATTGTGTCAGCTCTCAGTAGTGCTGAGATCTCATCATAAACCCTTCCTCAGCAGTAACGTGGCATCTCCAGATTAAAATACTACTGAGTTGGGATGTATTCAGGCATCTCTGCCACATTTGGGTTTGTGTTGTTTATGTGTGTCAGAATTCACTACTTGAAAAACCCCACAAAACAAGAGTTTGTCTCTTTCTGCTGGCAGCTTCAAGCAAGCTACGGACAGCTGGCAAGCTATGCTTGCTCACCTTCTTTTTCAGCATAGCTGCTCAGAGAACTTAGAGTCAAACCCACATATTTTCAGCTTGGTTTTTGGGAGTTGCTTTGATTTTGGTTTTTTTAAACTATATTAAAAATGTGCAGTTTTTTAAATTGTCACAATTTTCTTATGGCATACTTTGCATGTGCTTTTTAAAAAGCACATGCATGTGTATGACAATGCTTGCTTATGGAATGCCATGCTGGGTTATATTTAGATTTGAAAGTCTGTCCCAGCACAAATTTTTTTCTGCTAAAAAGCATTGGCAAGAAAAGGGCAGTTTGAAATGAGAATATTAGCATCCAAGAACCAGGATTACATATTTTGATTTAGAGTGGATAAAGGATGGGGTTTTTTTCTTCCATAGTTTGAAAATTAAAATCCCTTGGAATATTTTAGAACATTAACTGTGGTTAAGGGATTAAATGAAGCAAAATGGTTTGGTGTATATTGAATCAATCAGAATTAAAGTTCGTTTATAAGTGACAGATTTTCTATGCACAGCAACTTTCTTTTAGTACCTCTGGCGTAAATGACTCTTCTTTTTAATATGCCGTGTTACCTGTGTTTAATGAAGTGATTTAGGTGTGCTGGGTGAGTTATTTGTGAATTTCAATTCTAAACAGGATGAAAATTGCTTTTCATGAGTGCAGGATGGCAGGCTGAGCTTTCCCAAGATGAGCTAGGTGGCAGAATTGACTAAGGAAGTGGTGCTTAGTTATTCCTTAAGCTCTGAATGCCAGTTTGCTCACTGAATCATGTAAAGTGCAGTCCATTTTAACTTTATACCTTACAAAAAGGAATTATCTGTTTATATCAAATGCATTTTGTAATATTTTATGCAGAATACCTTGGAGCAGATGTATGCTAATTTCCAAAATGCTACAGGCTCTCAGTGAGCTGGGAAAATGCATCTTGTTTTGCAAATCCAATATGGTTATTTAACAGTTCTGTGATACAATTATTTTTCATGTGTATTACACAATGCAAGGTCTACAGAAGGATTCTGCTGATAGCATATTTCCCTGAGGTTCTCTGCTCTGCCTTCACAACTTTGCCTGCTTTATACACTCAATTTTTACTAAGGACAAAGGTGAAGAGTGGATAGGAAAACAGGGATGACAGATGTTTGTCATTACTGTTTAATGCTCTGTTCTTGGATACTAGGATGGAGAGTGTGCTGTGAAAACAGAGCAAGAACATGTTTTTAACCTAGGTATTATTGACTCAATGGCCTTAAATACAAGAATGTAGCTATTAAATACAAAGTAGTGGGTCACTGGTAGTTTTGAATGTTGGTGGAAGAAGGTATGTCTCCCAGGAAGCTTTCCTGTTGGCAGCTGTTACACTCTGCTACAGGAAAAACACCACATCATAACTCCCTTCAGGTTCATCTTCGTCACATAGCCTAAAGAGGACTCTGGTTTTATTGTATTGGTGGAAGATGAATCAAAAAAACATTTCCCCTTCCCCAACCCCCTTTTTTTCGCTTTGCCCTTTCCTGTTTTCCTTCTTCCTTTCCCCTTCCCTTTCCCTTTTTTCTACCTAACTCCCATCTTTTTCCCCTAACTCCTGTGATGCAGTAATGCAGCTGAAGGCACAGAGAGGCAATGCTGTCTCAGGAGGACTGAGTGAGCACAGCTGGGAATCAGGAACTCCTGGAATTTGTACGTCTGCTGCTCAGTTGTTTCATTTTATTGCATCTGTTAAGTCACTCAGATGCTAACAGGTTTTTCTTTCTGTGAAGTGGCTGGTAACAGGTGCTGATGGTGATGGGTGGTGGCAATAGTCGCTGTCACTGCACTGGCTCGTTAATCTCTTTGTAGGACCCTGCTCTCTGAAGGACTGGTTCAGCACAGCCTGCCTGGTGTGGTCTGTGCTTGGGGAGGGTTCACACATCACACGTGCTGTGAGATCATTCCAGAACACCAGTTCCAGTCTGTGACAGCAAACAAGGGAAGGAAGAAATAAATATGATGATTAAAAGAAAGTTATGCTCATAGGTGGTGGTAGACCAGAACATGTATTGTTCCTCATCCAGATTCTTTGCACTCATTTGCAAATATATGTTCTGCTACTAAAGTAATCCAGGGTGTTTAATGGAACTTGCTCTCCAGTAAAGGGAAACAATATTGAATCTATTAATCTGAGAGTTATTCCAAGAAAGGATCTTGCTTTACACTCTGGCCTGCTAGGAAACAGTTGTTATCCAGCTCACTTTGGGTATAATCTCCATTAGTCAATAAGTGCTTTTGAGATTGAATTTGCAGCTGTACTTACTGTACTTTCTTCCTGCTTTAAAAGTAGTGCTGTATTTGTGTTTTTTCTGTCCTGTACAGTATCCTTTTTCAACACAGAGCTTCTCTTGATCGTGGCCCAGTTATGTTGAGCTTACTAGCATGGTTAATAAGAATATCAATAATAATTCATAGTCTTCTTCTGTAGTTAGTAGTGGTGGCCTATTATAATTTTCCTTGGCAGCACATATGGGGGGTGATAAAGTAACTAATAAAAGTGCCACGTGGAACATGGGTCCACTTTTATTTTTTTACAACTATTTCTTTCATCTGATTCACAATTAATGTGCAAGGTTCAAAATAATTTTATGTGTTATTTTGGCATCTGCTGATGGATTCTGAGCTGTAAATGTTGTGCGACAACAATGATCCCCTGACTGAATCAGCTTCATTACTTCAATCACCAGTGTTTAAATCCAAATGAGGTTGTCCAAACCTATTCACTCTTTGAGTCTTATTACTAGTTCTTTTAACTGAGATTAAAGGTAACTATAAATTCCACTGTAGGTCTTATGGCCAAGAAAATGCATTATCTTCTTTCTTTCCTTTGCTGGTCAGAAGTTCAAGCCCTTTAGTTGAGTTTTTTAGTCCTGTCTTCACAAAGGATGAGATGCATCCTGCAGTCTTCTGCTTGCAAACTGATTTTTCCCAGTGTCTGCCTGCTTTAGGAGAAGAACTGCAACTCTTTTGCTGATTGGAGAACTTCAGTGCAACTCCAGGTTGACCTTGGACAAAGGTGAGAAAAGGGGCATCCATTTTGTCTGTCCTATTTATTCCCTCTCCTGTCACGGAGAGAAATCTTTGTAGTCGTGTTACTTCACATTAAAATGATATAACTTTTACCCCCAACCCTCATCTTGTAGATCTGATACTTTAGGAAGCCTCAAGTGAAAAAAGTTGACAGAGTACACCCCAACTGTATTTGTAGCATTTCAGCCTTTCATCTTAATCAGAAGATAGCTGTATTATAATCATCATGTCACTCCTAGTTTTCTGAGACTGCTGCTCTATCACTTCTCTCTCCTTCCATAATCCAGTAAATCTCCAAGTTCTTGAGTCAAGCTTCCCATGTATGAACACTTTTACTGGGTACTTTCAAAATTCTGGTAGTGCAGAGACAGCTGTAGAGGTGTGTAACCACCATATCAAAGAGAAATCTTCATGTTCACTGTACATACTCATCACATATTTGGTGCAGTGTAGGAATCTCAGTGAACAAACTCTGATGGGCTCTAACCTACTACTCACTATTGTCTTCTCAACCACACTTGGCTGGATTTAGATGAGTCACTTGTTGCAAGATAGATTCAAGGATTTTTCAGTGAAATTTCTTGTGAAGGAGGAAGTGCATTTCCAGGTTTACAAGGAGAGGTTCTTGGAATTTGCATATTTTCTCCTTGTGTGCCCAGTTTGTTTGTCCTCCTTAGTTTTGCTGTTTGGGTGTAGGACCTTGTGCTTGGAAACTTCCATCCAGCTGAATGGAAGTAGAATTCCAGTAAAGTTAAATAGAGACATGGTAAACACTCTCACTGTGTTGAAGGTACGTTTTGTTTGTTTGTTTGTTTGTTTGTTTGTTTGTTTGTTTTCCCTTTTGTGATCAATTATAGCCCAGATGAAGCTTCCTTGAGAAAATAACATCTGGTCTTATGAAGAGAAGGGAGGAGTAGCGGATGTTCAACTCTTTCATTTTATCAAGGTTTTTAACCCATTCTATCCTATTATTCTGACAACCACATTGGTGCAAATTGGAATGGATAAATGGATGGTAAGTCAGCTGACTGCTGGATTTACAGGGCCGTGAAGGGCTGGTTCAGAGCTCACTTGGTGGCTCCTTAGTGGCAATGTGCCTCAGAGTTTGACTCAGGGGCAATTCTTTCTTTGCAATGTGGAGAGGGGGTGAGGAAGCACCATGAGTTGTGGAAGACAGGGCTGCCCTTCACAGGGGACTGGATAAGCAGGATCTAAAACGGAAATAGAATCATCAAGTGGTTGTGGTTAGAAGAGACCTCTGGATGTGCTCTGCTGCAGCCTCACTGCTCGGGCAGGGACACCCAGAGCTGGCTGCCCAGGACCGTGCCCAGGTGGCTTTTGGATGTCTCCAAGGTGGGAGACTCCACAGCAGCCCCAGGTGACAGTGCCAGGGCTCCTCACCCTCCCAGAGGAGCAGTTCCTGGGCTTCTGAGGGAGCCTCCTGGCTGCCACTTTGTGCTCACTGCCTCTGCTGCTGGCACTGGGCACCTCTGGGAGCAGCCTGGCTCAGTCTTCTCACCCTCCCTCCAAGCATTTGTGCACATTGGCACCTCCCTGAACCTGCTCTTGTCGAGGCTGGACCCGCCCAGCTCTCTCAGCCTTCCCTCATAAGAGAGAGATGTCAGACCCTTAATCACATTAATGGCCCTTTGTTAGACTCTCTCCAGTGTGTCAGTGCCTCTCATGTACTGGGGATATTAATCGACATTGCTAAATATTCATACAGCAATTTTTCCACCACCTTTGATTTCTTTAGAGTACATTGGGCATTTTAGAATAGAGGATTCTTCAATGAATACTTCAAAACTGTTTAGTTGTAGAATTGTGGGTCAAGTTGTTGGTTTTTGGTTGTTGCATTTGTTGTTGTTTTTTGGTTTTTTTAAATTTTTTTTATTTGTGTTCCGTTCTTTGACACAGAGCCAGGATATTCACAGTTAATAGTGCATTATATACACATGTATGATTGCTCTCTCCTCTTTATGGAAAAATGCCTAAGGAAAAGACCAAAGTGGTTGATGGATATTGTTTGTGGATTGGACATGAGTCACCTAGGTGTAGGACTGTGCTGTCAGCCATGCAAACTTGCAAGCAGTAATCCTTAAATGGTAAAGTTTGCAGAGACAAAAGCTTTGAAGGAAAAAAATAGTATTCAAATTGTGAAACTGAGGGTTTAGACATTTCTATATTTCATCAGCAATAACAGTTTCCCTCCCTGGGGAACAAAAAAAAAAAAGTAAAAAAGGATCTGATGTGCTCTTTGGTTCTTCAAAGATCTGGAAAGATTTTTTTTAAGTGTTACCATCTTAATAATGAAAGTCGACTTCATGGAATTATGACAAATTTAAAAATGTATTTTCTTTCCTTTGGCAATGCAGTGTGTGGTTGATAAATTACTTGATTCTTTATGTTGTTTAAATGCTTGTGGACACAACGTTAACATAAGGAAAACTAAACTGAAAGCAATTTTATGCAGCTCTTTTTACTATACCCTTGAGCATTTTCTAAGTTTGCATTTAATCACGGAATCTTGGCCATGATATTTGTGACAGGTAATTTCCTTAATGCAGTTGACAGAGATGGATTACGTGGAAGCCTATTGGATCCAATGGTTTTGTGTGCAAGTGATAAGACTAGATTAGGGTTATCTTGCTCTGAGTGCCTGGAAAGATACAGCCACCTAATAATTCCCCTGGTAATATGGATGGGTTTGTGGGAGCACAAATTCCTGGCTACATACTGGCCTACAGGAGAATTACCAGATTCTGTTGCACCTTGAGAACATCTGGGATGATGGGTGTTTTTCTGTCACAGGATAATAGCAAATTATATGTCAGGGAAAGACAAATGTGTTAAATATTTGGCAGATTGGGACAGTGTTAAGGCAAGAGGCAGGCCTGTGTCTTGGAAGTAGTAATGGTATTTAAAAACAAAAATATTTTGGTCAAAACTGTGACTATTATTCTTATTTTAGAGAGAAATACCAAAAGAATTAACATTTATCCTTTTGGCTGCTGTAAATCTATGTGTGAGAAAATTGATGTTGTCTTGCTGCCTTATTGGAAGACCGTAAGCCTGAATAGTCTTAATCAGGATGGTTTTTGAAACAGGATTTAATTATAAATAACCAAGCCTGAATAAATTTTAGATGTTAAAAATATTATTTTGCAGTCAAGACCTTTGAACAGCTGTATACAAAGCCTTGGGGGCAATAATTAAGAGCCATCAACGTTCAACATATTTTTTATTTACCTGTAGCAGGTATTCACCTCAGTGGAAATAGGATTGTTGGGAAGCTGAAGGGTGTAGACAAGAGCAGGTCGTGTTCATAAACCCCTCCCTGTGCCATCAGCACACACAGAGCTGTGTCTTCTGGAGGCAGGGGAAAGGGTTGTTAATTTAGATGGTCTGAGTCATGTCCTGGAGGCTCTTTGTGTCTCTCTCCTGGTTACTGGGCAAGCTCAAATGAGCAGTCTCCCAAAGCTGGAGTCAGCTTTTGGGAGTATTTTCTGGAATAGGGAGCTGTGGAGATTTAAGATGCAGAATGGTTCTCCAGGTTTTACAGCGTTTTCAGCAATGGAGTTTGCTGTATAGATAAAATGTTCAGGGAGGTTTGGTGGGGACTTGGAGAGGAGGGATACAGCCACTGCATTTCTTGGCGTCATGGCTCTTGGCTCCTCCCTAACCAGTGGTTGAAAATCTGTGGCCGTGTTTTTTTCTGGCAGACAGGTGGGGAAGACCATCCCTCTATTGCAGTTAAAAAGGAAGAGGAAAGAAAAGCCAAACAAACCCACAGAGAGTATTTGGGATTGGTGTTGCAGAAAAGCTCTGTGTCCTTTGTGTCCTTACATCTTGGCTCTATAAAATATATCACCTACCTTTTCCTTGGTTTATTTTGCAAGGAAAAAAAGAAAGCATTTAATACAGAGACCATCCCATGAAAAAGGATCACGTAGGTGTTTAATATATGCTGTGATGAGTAATTTTGGTCATGGTACATCAGAAAGCTACTTTCCCCCACCTTCTTTCTAATAAGAGTTTTAATCCATTGATGACAAAACCTCTAAAGTATTTCCTCGCTGCATTGTAGTACGCTGTGACGAATTATGTCTCAGGAGTTGTAAAATTTTCTCATAGCTTGTAATACCTCATTTAATGAATTGATCACACTGAAATGTAAAGATGAAGCAGCATTTATTTTGTATGTTATATTGCATATAATTTTTAGACTTGACATTTATAGCCATGGAAGCTGTTATTTTACATATCATTTTCAAACCATATCAGCCTTAAACACATTTAAATTTAATAAGCAAGTAGATTAGATTTGCTTTTAAGCTAGGCATATCATTATAGTTTGTGTTCCCTTCAGTAGGGCACACATGCTTACTATTAAATGTTTAGTTGTCTTTTAAAACCTAAAAATAATAGAAGGGGATGGATTTACAAAAGTAATTGAATATCGAGCTGCTTTTGGGGACAGTGCCTCAGTCATGATTTTTGTAGGATGTAGACATTAAAGTAGGTTTTCGGTTTTATTAAAAATCGCCCTGTTTTGAGGAAATATTAATGTAGGAACTATATCGGTTTCAGTTATGAAATACCAAATCTGTCATAGTAACATATGGCCTGATCATCATCTCCTGCAGAAAAAATCCATGGGAGGGGAGAGCTTATTTGGAAACTCTGCATGATTTACCAGGCAGACTTTCTGATGCCTCATCTTTCTCATCAGAAAGAATTTGTAGCTGCCAAGGAGGTGGATTCTCACAGCCTTCATTTAAATGCCTTACCATACATAAAAAATGTGGTATTAGCAGTGGGGAAAAAAGGCAGCCCTTGTTTCTTCAATCCTGGCTCTTTTCACTATGAAAGAAACTTTATGGAACATCACATAGAGAAACTCGGGTGTCTTTGTAGTCAGTTTGTGCTTTCCAGCTCAGAATCTTGGTGGATGCAAAAGCAGCTGAGAGAAACCTAATGAAAATCTGAAATTTATAAAATCTCAGGGGACTTTTCTCCAGAGATTGTTGTTTTTCCTACTGTATCTGCCAAAAGATAACTCCAGCACTGTACTTGTTACTGTGGGACAAAATTAGGATGCAAATAAGAGATTTTTACCTTAACTCAGAAGAAGGAATGATTTTTTCCTCTGTAATTTTCATTCTTTAAAAAAAACAGTTTGGAAATATGGAATTGAATTTTTCCAGACTTTTTGAAAGTATTTTTTTACTTTCTTCAAAATAAGGCTGAGGACTCTGTTTATCAAAGTCCTTTCACCAAACTGGAAAACAGGAGTAGAAGACCTTGTCTTCTTCTTTGAAGAATGTAATTTTAAAATTACATTTTTAGGTGTTTCTCCTCTTAAATACATATTTCACATTGTGCTCATGTCCAGCTGGTTAATGAGAGGGAAATCAGATGGGTTGCACCAATACTGGTAAAAAAAAAAAGAGCGAGACAGACCAAAGATTGGTGCACATTTCTTATTTGTTATGGTGTAACTGACAAGCGTTTGGCCTGAGCCCAAGGGCAGCGCCTGCTGGGCCCTGGAGAGCTCCTGGATGAGGCAGAGCCCTGCTCCTCCTCCTGCAGAGGTGATGTTCTGCTCCCAGGGAGAAGGGCAGCAGTGCCACCCAACAGCTGCCTGTCCTGCTTCGTTGCACAGCCATGGAGCCCACATCTCATACGGGGAGGATGGCAAGGAAGGCAGAGTCCCTGTAACCAAGGAAAGAGATCTCCCAGGACTTCAGGAAGCTGCCAAGTCTCTTGTCTTGGCTGTTCTTATCTTTCTGCACTTAAATCCACTGTATGCTCCATTCACGCTGTCAGTAAGAGGGTTAAAGGAATTATCACTGCGCTGAACTTGAGTGTGTAGTGCAAAGGAGGCAGAAATGGGCTTCTTAAATTAAACCACGTGCCTCAGCTGGCCGCTCTCCGCTATCTCGTCAATGCCCTTGCGTATACACAGACCTATGGCTGTCCAAGCTGTGATGAAAGCAGATTTCCCAGCCACATCAGGAGATGGGCCAGGGGACGGCAGAAGGCCAAGGGTTAGTGAGCTGATAAGCTCCCAAGGAAGCACAAGGTTTACTAATCAGCAGGGTAACACAGAGAGAATTAGCTGTTTGCTGGGGGGTTTATAAGCGTTATTTTAAAATTACGTGCACAGTTACTGTTCACATGAACTCGTATCAATCACCCTGAATTCCATCCCGTGCATTTCCCTAGATTATGTGATCCCTGAACTTTTGTTGATGATTTTTTTTTAGTGCAGAAGATTGGCAATGTACGGTATCAGCAAAATATGTCATGTAGTCGTGAGGCGGAACTGAAGAACTGAATAATTTGTATCATGTCTTGCTCACAAGGATAATTAAATGGAATGGCATTTAAGTTGATCGAGCTACAGGGGTGACCACTGGCTAAAGAATTGTCTCCCGTTTTTTTCCAGTAAAATGATCATCAGTATTTTGTTAATTTTCCCCCTTGTCAGTGTGTGTTTTAATATCCTTATTTGTCCTTGCACTTTCAGCAGGAATAACTTAATTACAGGGACTAGAAAATAATTCTAAACCAAAATAATTTAAATAAGAAGTCATGTTTGGGGAAACAAACGTGTTGTAGCTTTCATTCAAATGCAACATTTTCATTCTTTTATTCAAAGGGGATTCTCTGCACAGTGAAATTTAACTTAAAAGCATTAAAAAGTAGTTAAGAAACCCAACCAACCAAACAAAACAACACCAAAATACTAATTTCTGGAGGTTTGTAGCAATGCATCTTTAAGTTCACCTCAGTGCTGAAGAGGCCATTTAAAAAGAAAAGAGCTTAATCCAGGTATCAGGATGATGATTCCCTGCAATATGATAATAAATATACCAAAGTACCCTTTTATCTTTAGTAATTCAAAATTCATTGAGCCTTTAAAAGTTTTCCTGTTCTGTCATTTAATGAATCTGATAGTAACTTGTTAAAAATAATGAGACATATCTTGAGACTAAGGGAAAAATTGGTGCAGTGTGTAAGGGATGCTATTTCAATATAGCAGTAGTTGCTGTCGACATTTGCATAAAGGGTTAGAGATTTTCACCTTACTTGTTTGCCTTCTTGGAAACCGTAATGATTAGGATGAAGCCACATAAATTATTTGGAAGGCATCCCCTAAATCAGTTATTTTATAAGAATCTGCTCAACCCTCCCTTCTGAATGATGTATTAGAAGTCTATAAAGTAACTTTGTACAAAAATAATATACCACTATGCTTTAACAGGGGAAAAAATAGTCTAACTGTTTGTGGACAATAAAGTACTTCTCAACTGAGATTTACAATTTTATGTCCATGATTTTCCAAAAGGTATGTACTTGGTTTGTAATACAATAAAGGGAATTGATAATGGTTTTAGCTAATTATACCATTTACATGTTTTTATTAAGTGTCCCCTTGAATGAGAAGGACAGAGTATAATTTTTTATAACTGGAACTTGTTTTGCTATTTTTGCCCTGAAGGATACCATTATAAGCTGAGCATTATTTGATTTTTCATAGTCAAAACATTCTCAAGCAAGTTTCTCTGTTACAGATTGTGAGTCTTGAGTAGATTCACTTGTGTTTAGAGACCAACGTGAACCATGAGAGCCAAGATGTGACCTGAGAGCAGGATCTGAATTGAGATTTAACGCTTGGAAGCAAAAAAGAGCATGTCTGAAACTGAATGAATTAAATATGCATATTCAAGAATTATTCTGTTAATTAGAACTGGTTAGAGGTTAGACAGTGGATTCCAGTGGGAACTCCAAAAACACAGCTCCAGTTTGGGAGAATAGTTTGGGGTGTGCCTGCAAAGCCCACCAGCATTGTTTGATGCAGCAGGTCAGTGCAGAGTAATTTCTAAGATTTCTCAGGCACTACCTCCAGCTTCAGGGGCTTGCTTAGGAATATACTCAGGCTTCTAGGATTTCTGTTTGTGAAAAATAATTTTTTTGCAGTAGATGAGCAGAGAGCTAAGCACTGGATCTGAGTTATGCATTGCACTACCCTAAGTTGCTGCTGGTTGTCATGGTAACATTTTAACTGGTGGTGGCTGTGGCTTGACATCAGAACATTTTCTGTTAAGTGGAGATTCTTCTGAGATTGTAATGGAGTGTTTTAAGTCAGTGGACCTTTTGTACTCAATAAAATATTTAGTAGGTTGTAGTAAATATTAATTTGTCCTCCTTTCAAGACAACACACCATGCTGTGTATTTACTGTTCTGTGCTAATAGCACAGTATTCCTGGAAAATAGTTAATCCATTCTGAAAAGTCAAATTTGCTAAATATAAGTTTGCTAATAACACTCTAAATAATAATTGTGGAAGCTGTTTCACTTTATCCTTTCAAAATACCATGTGGCAGATAAGTTACGATGTGCTTCAGCTCTTCCTATGCATTCAGTGGAGGAAGGATTTTAGTACTCATTTGTATTTAAAGCTGAACTTAAACATCTTTACACTGGGACTTTCTTGTTTTCAGTGAGTGGAAATAAATGCATTTACAACAGCTTATACTGGCAGGGGGGAGGGCAGGGGTAGAAATGACTTCAGTAAAAAGCTGGTAATGGAACATCTCTCTGTCAATCACATGTTCCTGTACTTTGTGTCTGGCCGCGTTGTGTTGGAGATGAAGCCATGTGAATGCTGCCTTATCCCTCCCTGAGATAAGCTTTCAAAGGTGATCTCCAAATCACGTCTGCAACAGAGCAAGGATTTGCTGAGAGTGACAAACACATGCCCGCTACATTTCCCGTCTGCTTTTCAATAACAGCATTCCGAGGCTCCTCGCAGAAAGGGAATGTCTTAGAAAGCTCTGAATAGTGACTTTGATAGAGCCGAATGCATTAAGTGAAAAGCAGAACAGTTTCTGCAAGTCAGGATTTATAAACTTTAACAATTCACTTATCGGGCAGAGACGGAAGTTCAGTGTGGAGAGTTTGGAGAAATCATCTTGATGGGCAATGCTAATCCATTCCTTCCTGCAGGGGCACTGCTCCATGGACAGTTCACAGGCTTTGATGGCCTTTGGAGCCAGCTGAGCCCTTTGTGGCACATCATAATCTCGCCCTTCATCCCTGTGATTTCAGCGGCTTTATGGAAATACCAAAATGTGTATGTGCTTTAGTATGGCTGATAACAGTGTCTTAGATGACCCCATCCATCTTAATGACATTTTCTATTAATCAGCAAAAGGCTTGCAATGTATTTGTCTTCTCATTTTCTTCATTACCTTTTCCTCTCACCTATCTATCTGTTAAACATAGGAATAATCAAACAGTTTGCTGGCCTTGCCTTGCTAAACTCAGTCCTCTGCATACTCACCAAGTATTGTTTAGCTGTGCAGTTTTCCTTTTCAACTGTTATTCTCATAGCTACTTTTGGCTGATATAATTGTTTTGTCTCTACCCTTCCCCTAGACAAGATTAATCCATGAGGAGTTGCCCTGTGACCACCTCATAGATCTAAAAGTTTTAAGATGCTCAGAAATTAGAGAAACCTGCTTTAAACTCCACCTTTCAACATCACAATTCAGGTAGTTAGATGGAGGATCCTCAGGAAACAAATACATGAAGAAAGAAAAAGAGAATGACAGCACTTTTTATGCATGCAGGGAAATATGGGGTTTAGCTTCAGCTGTAACTGGTATGTAATAATTACTGGGTTCTTTTTGTTTGCCATTAACAATATGAATTTGGAATTTTGCAGCAATGACAAACTGAGCAACTGCAACTTTCATTTTTCTCACATAAACTTTATTTCAGAAGGACACTTCAAGGCATACTTTTATTAAGCAATAGGAGATAATCTTTTCAATGTAGCATTAAGATTGGATGTATTTATTTCTGTTTCATTTTTTTAAATGCCATTTAGGGAGAAGCACCCTGAGTTTTAGAAAGCAATTTTTGTTGTATCAGTGAGCCATGCACTCACTCTGGATTGGAATTTTGCCAAAAGCAGAGAACATAGTATTTTTAACTTTATCATCAACTAGAGTGACCAGGAAATATTATGTGGACTTAAAATAAAAGGAACAGAATAATAACAGAACATTGCATTTCAATATGTAATGTGAAGATAAATCATCAAGGTATGTGCAACTGCTTTTTAGACACATTACTTTTCATATGTCTTAAAAACCCACAAGGAACACACCTCTTGATTTAGCACTGCACTTAGATTTCAAGATGTAAGATTCATTTGTATTACTCTAACAATTGAGGACCTGTGTGGGGAAAAGACAACGTATCAGGAACATCAATCCACAAATACGATGTACAAAAACCATTCCTCAGAGCAAAAAAATATCCTGAAATTTTGTTCTCGTCCGATGTAACTATTTTCAGTCTTGCCTGATGAATCCTTTGTGGGAGCTCACCCTCACCCTGGCCAGCCAAGCTCTGTGGTGGCACAGGGGCCTCCCTGTGTTCAGCTGGGTGTAAATTCTTTGTTGTATTGTGCTTTTCTTTCCTTACTTTCCCTGTACTTTGTGTCGTTCATTTCGGAGCTGATGCATTCTGGTGCAGCTCCTCTGTACCTCCTTTTTGAGTCCTTTATGGGTTCCATCTTTATAAAACTACTCAAAGTACTCATGATAGAAGGTTTTTTTGATTCATCTTTCATTAAAGAATAGTTTACTTCAGTTCTTTGGAGGTGTAGATGCTATTCCATCAAATCACAGCCTTTATTTCACCTGACTTGACAAGGGTGGGGCTTCTCCATTCTTCTTTGACTTTGGATATGAATTTCAGTGGGTGTTTTTTAATTTCCTTTTGAACCTACGTCACAGTATGTGTTTGGCAAGACAAACCTACTATTGCTGGCTAAGGAGGGCTAATGCAGTTCCACATTTGTGTCTTCATTGAGGAAAGCATTAAACAACCATTCTGGGCTAAAAGTGAGATTATTGGGATAGCCAGAGCCACCTTCCCCTCCCCAAACCTAATTTGGAATTCTACTGTGAAAAACATGTATACAACTGGTTTTTTTCTCCCTGTTTTGGCAGCAGGATTTAGTAGATCAGATACAGCTCTGTGCTAATCTTTCCAGTTTGGATCTGGTTTGGAGTTTGGCACAGTGACTCAGATCTGGCTTTTCAAAGTCATTGTAGAGGTATTTCAGCAGCAAGATTCTGCCTGACAAGGTCCAGTGAGCAAGAGTGGTGTTCCTTCTTCAGAAAGATAGCTTGAAAAACTATTGTACATGAATGTAAAACAACTGCTTGCAAAAACCCCAGCACACCCTCAAAAAAGAAAAAAAAAAACCAAAAAAACAACTCCCACAAACAATCCAAACAAAACAACAGCAGAACAAACCCTCACCAAAATGCCATACTCCAAGAACAGATGTAAATGGCTTTCTGTCAAAGTAGATGAATGTTTTTGGAACAATTTTAGAAAAGGCTGGTTTAGGACTACAGCTAAGTGTTTTCATTGTTGACAGGAATGGTAGAACACAAAACATATTTTAAAAATTCCCTGAGAATGTCAATCTGAAAGAACCTGCAAGCATACCTTTAGAATTAAAAATTCCCTTGATGAGTGGGAGCCTGAACAGAATGCAATTTAGAGCAAATTAAAAGGTCTACACTTAAAAATATTTACCTGAGAAAATGTAAATGCATCGTGACTGAGTAGGTAGTGTGCAGTACAGTGATTTTGGTTTCTAGTAAATCAAAAGCTGGACATATTAAAGATATCCTGCTATTGCAAAAAAGGCATAGATGTGCCATATTTTTTATACAAAAACAGAGTAAGGCCTCTGAAATAATATTCTTGAAAAAATAGGCACTTGTAAGGCTTCAGCGGCAAAGCAAAATTCTGGGAATGCTTCAAGAACAAAGTGGCTGAATCAGTGGAGGTACTGGGGAGAGCAATATAAAGCCTGAGAACTTTGGAAAATGTGACCTACAGGGAAAAGCTGGGGAAGAGAAGCCTGAGCAAGGACTCTATAACAGTCCTCATGTACATAAAAGGAAGCTGCGAGAAAGTAATCAAGTTTTTCTCTGTATTCCCTGGGCAATGGGCTCACTTTGCAGCAGGAAAAACTTTCTAATGGAAAAGCATTTGAGAGCTGGAAGAACTTCTTTGGAAAGACAATGAAATCTCTAGTGCCAAAAGGGTATGGAAAGAGTTTAAACAGAAGCCGAAGGTGCAGCCCATCTTGGGAGCTGGAGGAAGGCATGGAGGAGGGAGAGGGGCAGCCAAACTATCAGTCCAAATCAGCCGTATTTCTCTATTTCCTTACCTGTGTCACACACATTGGCATGATTTTTACATGTTCTTGAGAAAGCATTCTTCTCTGCTTGATTACTTTGCTTTATTTTGTCTGTTGCTAACATGGTTTGGAATAAATAAAAATACCTTGATCAGTTTTCAAATAAAGCAGCATTTATTTGCTTTGTTACATGTGTTTCTTTTGCTTTAGAAACTAAAAGGTAAAAAGCTTATTTAGGGATCTGATTATTTAATACAGTATATTAATTGATTAATAACTACTGAAGCAAGGAGATATAGATGAGCTTTTGGCACCAGAATCAGAATCCCAGCTTGGAAGCACCGTGTCGTAGGCATTCACTGCTTAGTCCCTAGGGCACACTTGCAGACACTCTTTATTCATTTAGCACTTCCTGTTGGCTCACTCCCAAAATCCAGAGGACTTTGCTCTTTTTCCCTCCAAGTTGGAAATAAAATTTTATGATCACAGTTGAGGGGATATGGCACAGTGCAACTTAGTGCACATATGTCCAAATGCAGGGTATTGCTCTGGGCTCTTAGACCTGTGGGGACCCAGCAGAGCATGCCAGATGCATCTCAGTTACGTGCCAGTGAAGGCAGCATTTGGAAGGAAAACAGGCATGGGTGTAAGAAGAAAGGAAGAAGCGATCTGTGCAATTTGAAATGTGCAATGCCAGCACAATAATTCAAATGTCCTAGAAGCAATGTTCTTTTCCTAGTGCTGATGTCCTTGTAGCACTTGTCTTTGCCATGTATTGAACAGAGAGTATCTCACTAAAACCTTTTTTATATCTGTAGGAAGGAAAATTGTTTAGGCATGTTGTGCTTGAACGGAATGGCTGGCTGCATGTTTATTACTGAGGCTTTGCTTTCACTCAGCCTTGGTGGATCTGCAGCTCTGCTCTAGGTTTGATTCCAGCCCGCTGCTTCCTGACAGGATCCATAGGAACCAGGTGTGAGTCCTGGCCAGCTGTCCAGTGGCACAGCTGGTGCCAGCTCTGCCTCCATTCCTGACTGCCATGTGGAGGGTCTGTGTCCAGTGCTGGCCCATGGAACTGGGGCAGCGTGGACAGCACTTTGTGCCCTGACCAAGACACAAACATAACCCAGCAGACTGAAGCTGGAGATAGAAAGAGCCCAGAAGGGCAAATATCAGAGACTGAGTCACAACAAACCCATCACTTGACAAACTGCCAGCAAGCAAGTCATTTGTACTAACAATTATAACTGAAAACCATATATGTGGCAAAAAGAACACAGTCCATCAATGGGAGCTTTTACCATTTCCCTAGAGCCACGAATTGGGGCCAGAAGGGATAATGCAGGTTTTGGATATTTAAGCAACTGCCTCACCTGGAGTTGTTTTATTCAGACCTCCTGCCTTCTGCTGGGCAGTGTGCCCAGCCCTCACACAACGAAAGCTCGGGAGCCTTTATAAACTGCAAAGGCAGAGGAACTCCAGGTACACGAGCAGTGGAGTGGGAAATGTAGTGACCAGTGAAAGATGCAGAGACTCCATAGGACTGAAGGAAAGCAATCAGACCGACTTGCCCAGGCCTGGTACGTGGTGATTGCTCCCAAGTGATGCACATTTCCTGAGGGACATAAGGAGTTCACAGAGGTTTCTTCAGCTGAAGCAGCAAAAATGTAACAGCCAACACCCAGACACCAGCTCAACACAGACTGTGGTACAATATTTTGGTACTGAAAGAAATGAAGAATAGATACTATTTTCTGGAGAGCTACTGCATTTTTGAGAATTTTAGAGTTTGGGTTTTTTTTTCCAAAGCATATGTTCTATTTTGAACAACAGTTGTTTCAGAAATACCTTTTTTTTTTTT
>WEKY01059635.1:320000-352219 GCA_013390045.1 Picathartes gymnocephalus
TTTTTTTTTTTGGTTATACATGAAATGAAAGGATTTTTTTTTGGCTTACAAGCCGTGGAAAATAGAGTTGTGGATGTTTAGTGCCACTATGTGTGTCATTGAAAAAAGTTTGGTAATGATGATGGTATGTAGGAATAGGTAATCTCAACTGAATTACTGGGTTTTTTAGAACGTTTTGGTTTGGTTTGGTTGGGATAGAAGAGAAGGAAACAAAGCCTAGCCCTGCAGAACTGAGAAGTGTAGAAATGCAATAACTGCATGAGAATACTTACGTGCCAGCTGCTGAACATAAAACATCGTCACTGAGGTGTAAAATCTGACAGGGAAGTGTAGCTGCTGACAAAGAGCATTTTATCTTGTAACAGAGGAAAAATAACATATATGGAAGAGAAAAAATATCAATTAGCTACCCATGGTATATAAGCTTTCAGTTTTGATGAATACTGGCTAAAAGGACCATAAATGTATTTTTTAAGAGTTCCCTTTTCCTCACACATGCTTTCTATTAGGTATTCAATTCTTAATCTTCCATTCAATTTTTGCAGCTTCTAACTAACATCAACTTAGACAATTATCCAAGAAATTGTAAATACCTGTTTTTGAATTCAGTATTTTATACAGAAATAGCAAATAAGAACTGCACAGGAAATTCAAGAGGAATAGCGAACACTGCACAACATACTCCGGATAGATCAGCTGCTTCTAGGGAGAAACAGGAGAAAGTGCCATGTTTTAGGACCTATTTTCAAAACTCATTCCTAAAATGATATTGAGGCAATGAGCTACCAGAGAAGAAATGCAGGTAGGGTGACCAATTCTCCAGAGTATTTCTTTTAGTCTTGTTTCAGTTACAGAATAGCTGTTCAATTGTGTTATAGTCCAAGGTTAATTTTCGTGTGTCTTTGCAAAACTACTTCCTGATGAAGATAATGAGTAATAATGTAAAAAGTATTTCATGATATAACCTTGTCATAGCTTTTCCAAACTGTCTGGAAGCAAGGGGTTATTAGAGTAGAATAAAATTAAAATTTCGGCGCAGGTTTTCTGGCAGGAAGAGCAAAGAAACATGGTGTTTATAAATTACTTAGAGCTTACAGAGGAGAGAAACTTAACAAGCAGACAGCAAGGCAAGAAGGAATGCCTAGAGACAGGTTTGCTGGGAACAGGAGAGCACAGACCTGTCCAGCAGAGAAGCATCTGTAGCACTGAGCAGGATCCAAGTGGAAAGAGAAGGGGGATCCTGAGAGGGTTGAACTGGAGGAGGAGGAGAAGGGAAGCCAGGAACGGGTTTAAGAGACTTTATGGGTATGGGAGAAATCAGCTAAAGCTTGATGAAAGGGGAGTGAAAAATTAAGAGAAACTGAGTGAAAAGACAATGACAGCAGGGAGTTTGTGATGCTCAGAGAGTGCTGCTACGAGAGGGAAAGGTGGAGAGGTCAAACATGTGCAGGAGGAGGAAAGGGAGAACAAGAAAGAATCAGTGCATGAAGGCCTGATCTGTTAGTTCAGTGAGGCTCCACTATTTCATTCATATAAGCAAACAGTGGGTTTGTTTCATGTTTTATTGTATTTCTGAGGACACCTGAGTACAGAAAGAGCTACATAATGAAATGTCTGTATTAATAGTATGATATATTTTGGGTTTGGAGTGTCCTGCAGTGCTGGGCCATGCAAATAGACAGGAAGATGCAGTCTGCTGTCTGGCATACTTCTATCTTGAGAGAAATAACATAGATATCGGGAAAGTAGAAGAGGAAAGTAGAAACAAAACAAAACAAAAAACAAAAAAAAAAAAAAAAAAGGCATTTTCAGTTCTTTTGTAGCTGGATGATGGGTCTGACTGGAACTTTGCTTCTTCCACCAGGGCAAAAGCTTCTGACAGGAAGTAGACCATGAGGTCTGTGCTTCCCTAGAGCCCCTCTCAACTCCCACCCTGGCTGGAATCACTTGAAGGATGAATGCTTTCAATGTACAGATATATGTTTTTGTTTGTTGTTTTAGGGTTTAAGCTTACTATAGGAAACACCTTTTTCAATGCCTTTTCCTTATGTTATTACTTGATCTCACTGCAAAGAATTAGTTTAAGGACATCCCAAATACATAGGGAGAGAAGTACAGAATGAACAGGCTTAGATCATGTTTGGAATGTGCATTCCATTGTTTGTGAGGGTTTGGTGTGTTTTGTGTGGTTTTTGGTTTTGCTAGGCTTTGTTTGGGGTTTCTTTAATCCTTCAAATAGAGGTATTAGCCAGTGACAAATGTGTCTTTTTATCAGTCAGAAGATACCTGGGGTGAGAAACAAACACTCTTGCCTGTAGCACTTACAGCCTCAGTGGCAAGGTGGAGGCTTCTCTAGGCATGATTTCCAGGACTGGGGGCTGGAATTCTGTGAATGTAAGATGGTGACTTCTTAAGGTATTTCATTTATCGTTTGTAATGCTTTACTTCTCCTAAAGTAGAGCACTGCTCTATTTTAGCGCTTTGCATTTCAGAATTTCCAGAAAGAACTGAAGTAGCTTATCACAGACTTTATTTGTTGCTTTAGTCTCTGTCTCCAGGCAGTCTTCCTAGTGTAGTGAAATTCAGCGTGCTCTATCTGAAGTCAGGGAGAGCTGATCAAGAACTTTATTTTTTTGGGGGGGAGGGGCTGGGGTGTTGTTTGTTTTTGGATTTTTTGTTTAATTTTTTTTTTAGGGGAAAAAAAGTTAGTGAGAAAAGCTCCGTATTAGTCCTTTACCAACACTTGCAGTTAGTAAGGAGAAACAGGCTGAAGGCATTCAGAGGAAATTCGTATGGTCAGTGCCTGTTTTTGCTGTGCTAGTGGTAGTTTTGTCTTTAGACAAAGCCCCAGTGTTTAGTGAGCTATCAAGCAGTGAGTGATTTCTATACACTTGATGGGATGAGATCAGTAAATTATCTGGAAATGGTTTCAGGAGCAAAACCATTTCAGCTGGGCTAAAGGTCCTTCTCTCATTCTTTGTGCTCTGTGAAGTTACAGTGTTTCCAGATCCATTATCTGTGCATTATATGGAGATTTATTTACTTTCAGCAGCAAAGTTGATCTTGTTTACTTCAGTAAGTGCTTGCTTTAGATGTTTTCTGAAAGGGATAAGGAGGAAAAAAGCTGCTTTTTGAAATAAATATTATATTCTGGCCACTGCTAGCCTTCATTACCCACTTTTTATAAACTGGAGTTTGCTGGCTGTCAGCCTCGTTGCAAAGCTTTGTTAATACACTGCCATGAAAATGAAAGTTTCATACACATTGACATAATTAATGAAGAGGCAGGCAGCATGCTCTACCAATTAACACCACAGGGAAAAGTAAAATTGGCTTCCTTTTTGCGTGTTGTGCCAAAGTGAAGAACTGTAACACACAGCAAATAAATAGAGATCCTTTTAATGAGCTGCAAGATCGAGCTGAATAACTCTGAAAGGATGTTGTGTAAACATTGCCAGCGATTTAGAGTGTTAAGAGTAATTGATGAGCTTAGTTGAAAGTTTTGAGGGTTTTTTTTGGGGGGTTTTTTGTGGGGGAGTGGGGGTGGAGAACCTGTTGAAGAATGGAAATACTGCTTGTTAAAAAACAAATTGTATTTTCAATGCAGCTATTAGGCATGTTAAAGAATGTAACAAGCACTTTAGAACAAATATGGAAAAAGAGAAGCAGTTTACTGCTTGCTACGTGACCAAGTTTGTCACAACTCATTTTTTCAGCTCGCTATTTCTGTACTTCATATTTACTCTTAATGAAAACTTGACTAATTTTTCTCTGATGCTGATTCCAAGTAGCACAACCATCTGGCAAGATGAGACATCACTCAACCTTGAGTTTTTTCCAGTTATCCCAAAGTCCTAATAGTAACAATAACAGGGAAGTAAACAGGTGAATTTTTTTCTGCGCTTAATGTGAAGCACTCTGTTTACCTTGAGATGTAGGTGTAGAAAATACAGAGCACTTCAGGTTCAGGGTTTTTTCCAAAAGATTCTTTCATCAAGCTGAATTATCCTAAAAGCCTTCTAAGTAAGACTGAATTTTCAAAGAATACGAAACTCCAAACCTGTAAAGGCAATTTATAGGTGAAAAGAATTAATGGCACTGGAAGTTAGAAGGCCAGCATCATTTAGATCATAGTCTATATGTAATAACAGAAGTGCAATTTTGACTGTTCAGTGGCACCAGCTAGCTTAGAATATCTTTATATGAGAAAATAATACATCTTCTTCACTTTTTGTTTATTCTAAATGATTTGAATTTTGACAATAATCAATTTTTAGTATTTTATATCAGCCCAAGTACTGCATGAGGTTAGGTGCAGCTCACCATTTCACGTTGTGTGCAAGCAAGTCCCCAAGATTTATCTACGAACCTCTGTACCTCAGCATCTTAAATAAATCTTAAAATATGTCAGAATTGCAATGAAGGAAGCAAAACATGATAGAGGTAAAAGTAATCATTAGAAGTCAATAACGATTAGGCTAAACTTGCTGAACAATTCACCTTTGTAATGGTCATGCCTGCTCGGAGTTATCACCACAACAGAGAATTGTGTCCCTTCACTTGGAATGTTAAAGGTGAAGCCAGCAGTATCCAATAACTGTACAACCAAGAATATTAATATGCAAAACCAGCTAGAGACAGTTTATTGTGACTGTGGTGAAGTCCTTGTACTATATGTTAAGAAACGTATATTGCTGAGTAGTTATTTAATAAATATATTCTCTTTTTTTTTTTATCTCTTTACTGCCTGCCCTCTGCATCTCTTGTTTTTCTCTTTAGCCTCTCACATCCCCGCCTCTAATCTTTCTTGTGTATTCTTCTTACACATCCTTATATTGCCTAACCTTTTTCTAACCTAGATTTTGTCCTTCAAAATGCTTAATGGACTCTGTTCTGTCCTCACTGATGGGCCAAGTCTCTGCTGTGGTGGTGTTCAGGTCTGCCTGGCTGTTCCCAGTTAATCTGATGGCTGTCATCCTCTCCTCTCAGCCAGCTGGCTCTGCCTCTGCTCTGGCTCTTGCCACCACGAGCATAAGTGTCTCTTCTCTCCCAGCTTCCTCCCTTTTGTCACCATGTGCTTTTTTCTGCCACCCTCTGTGGCCCAAGTGCCTTCTGCTGCAGCCCAGTAGAACAGCTTCCAGGAGATCTGTTACCCAGAAGGACAGCCACTGAGCTCCAGCAGGGAAGATGACTGTGGATGCAGCAGGAGAATGAGAGAAAGGACAAAATCCTCCACAAGCATTTAGGAGAAGAAACTACATTACATCTTACCTTTGTGAGGATTCTGTGTATAACTGTATCTTCTCTAACTGACTTGTGCTTCAGAAAAACATTTACTCTCTTCAGTGTTTCATTTCTCCAAGGTTATTGTAAGGAGGTGAAATATTACCTAAGGGTTGTGGTTTAACTCCTGCCAGCAACCAAATACCACAGAGCTGCTCATGGAGTGCCTCCATTGCTGCCCACCCTGGAAGGGAGGAGAATTGTTAAAAAACCCCAAAGCTCATACCTCGAGATAAGGACTCTTCAACAGCTGAAGCAAAACAAGGAATCCTCTCGCCCTGCCCATGGGCAGGCAGGTGTTCAGCCAGCCCGGGACAGCTGGGCTCCAGCACGTGGAACAGTGACTTGGGAAGACAAACAGCATCACTCCAAACATCCCCCTCGTCCTCCTTCTCCAGATTTATACTCCAGAGTGTGACATGAGATATTCTGGAGCACCCCTTGGGTCAGCTGTCCTGGCTGTGTCCCCTCCCTTGTGCACTCCCAGCCCCTGGCTGCTGGGCTGAGGAGCAGAAGCAGCTTTGGCTCTGTGTCAGCTCTGCTCAGCCGTGACAAAAACTTCCCTGTTCCTCACACAGTCCTTGTGTTTGCAGCACAAATCCAAAATACAGCCCCATACTACCTGCTATGGAGAAAATTAACTCTCTCCCAGCCCAAACCAGCAAACTAAATTAAATAATTTGTCTTCAGGTTGTACAAAGTTCCTTTATTGCATCTGGCCAAGGATAAAATATAATTTATAACTCATTGACTGTTATCAAGGAAACAAAGTACAATGAATGTATTAAAGACTGTCATAATTTCTGTGAAAGAAAACTGGAATGATGTGGAGATCTTTAATGCTGAAATCCTTCTTGCATTCATGTTTTGTACAGCAAGCGTATTTCTGGCCACACATACGTCCAAGAGATAGAGAGAAGGTGAGAAGTACAAAATATCTTCTGTTGAGCGAGATCTTAAATAGATTAGGGTTCTTAAGCTTGGAATGATGACAGGTAAGTGGAAAGAGAGGCCTAGACAATCATCAATGCTTCAAAGAAAATGGAATGTTTTGCGGCATTAGTATTTTGCACAATTAGTACTCAGTGATATTGTCAGCCAGCAAGTTCAGTGTTAGCATAACAAAGTACTTTTCACACATGGAGCAGAATTGTGGCACCTAGAATTTATTTGGGATCAAACAGGATGGATCCAATGCCTGTGTAGAAGTTCTGGCTCAGGAAGCTCAGGAGTCACTGGCTGCAGGGTTGTATTTTGAGGATAAGGGCCATGCTCACATGGCATTTCTTATGTTCTCTCCCTAAATGTTTGCCCCTGTGATTCTGGACTACATCAGCCTTTTCTCTTGGGCATCGTGGCAGTTCTTATGTATTAAAAATATATATGGAATAGACGTTGTTTTTACAAAACTTTCATAATCAATAAGGGCTAATGAAACAAATTTAATGTTCAAAATCGAATGAAAGAACAGCTTTGTACATTTTACATTTGTGTGCCTTGAGTTAAGTTTGTACAACTAAATATGAGGTGCTTAAGGTGGACAGGTTAGAGCTTATTAATTACCTTGCTCTGTGCATATAAGCAATACATGTGCCAGCTCCGATCTCTAATAAATCCATCAGCTCGGGGGTTTCGCTGTTCATTCCCACTGAACTGTGAGTGCATGTGACAGGCCATGGCTCTGTCAGAACGAATCGTCCCCCTCGAAAAGCTGGCAGCACAGGGAACTGACAACTTAATGGAAGCTAAAGCACTCTAATGGCAGTGCCTGGTGAAAGCCAGGGAAAGTCATCCCCAGCATTTGCCCTGGCTCTTGAAAATGTCTCTTTGCATTTCTGGCTATGTGCAGGATACCGGGGCTTTGCTGGAGTCACATTTGCAGGTATTATTCAATGAAATGTGATTCAGTCAAACACTTGTCTGTTGAAAGACTTTATTGCACCAGGTCAGCCCCTCTGATGCTGTGACCTCCTTCCATGTGCTCTCAGGTATACTGCAGCATCACTCACGTTCAAAGCCCTCCTTCTGGCAGTCACATAAACCCATCTCCAGTACGTGAAACAAATGGGAGTACAAACATTTTATCCCACGGTTCATATGAGTACGTAGATGGTTTTATTTAGTTATGAATGGAATATGTGTTTAATCAAATGGATGAAAACATAATGCACTTTATTTAAGTGTATTTGTTTACAGGTGAAGAATATTGAGATTATTTCTCCTGCCTTTTATTAGTGTTATGAACAAAAAGTTGTGTTGGGCCAATGGATAAAATTACTGTACTGAGATTATTTCATGTTGTTTTAATATCTTTTTAGATTACATTGGTGTATGCAAACATATTTATTTATAAATAAATAAAACCCCAGTAATTTGCATACATTTGTGAACTCTTATAAGTGCCCAGTGATTACATTAAAATATTTTCATTTTAATTACATTTTAATATTTTAATAACTTTTTATATATTAAACTGTGGATATTCCATCTTGATTATTGCCTTTTTATGAGGTTTACATGCAAATAATTACCTTGTTCCTGGTTTTCTTGGTGCTTTTGGACAAAATCAGAATAGCAATGGTTTTCAGTAGAATAGTATTTCTTCATCTTCTAATAAAAAGCACATATGCTTTCAAGATGTAATTAGCCAAGTAGATTAAAAAAAAAATTAAAAATACTCCTATTAATATAATTTCTAAGATTTAGTGAACTTAATCAGTACTATACCATTTATCCAAGTTCACAGAAAGAGTACAGGTAAGGGCAGACCCAAGAGGACATCAGAACTGAAAAAGAAAAAGCCAAATAACTGCTCTAAATTAAAACTAACCACCCAACCGAAATAAAGCAAGCAAAAGCATTTCTGTATGGTTATTTCCATGATTATTTGCTTTGCAGTTGGGACTTTGACATTGTTTAGCATGCAGCAGTTATTTTTGTGAAGGGAAGGTGAATGATCTCAACAGACACTGTTAATGTTGTTCTTAACATGACCCTGCTTCCTCCTTCCCCTCTTTTCAGCCATCCTAGGAGATGCAGGAAACTCCAAACTGCTTAATGAACTTTGGAAGGTTCTCTGTGATTTCTGCCTTCCCCCTACCAATACCACCCTGTGACAAAACATTTCCAGCAGAACCACTCTGCTCACCTCGGTTTGGGACAGTGACAGCTGCCTGTGCTGCTCCCTTGCTTTGTGCCTGCTTCCATCCAGGAGGTTTGGTATTTTTAGAGATCTTCCTAAAGCTGTGGCCTACAGCAACCATCAACCAGACTGTTTATAAAAACTGATATTTACACATTTTTTTGCGATGGAATGGTTTTCAGAATGCCTCATTCTCACATATTTTCTCATGGAGCAAGTCCCACTTCAAGTTTCAATTAAAACTGTACATTCAGGGACTGTGGGGTTTCTGTTATATAATACTTCCTTTTGCAGTTCCTTAACAGAAATGTTCTCTATTAGAAATTGTTTCCTTAACACACAGAATCAATAAGTGCTCACACAATCTTTGCTTCACTTCAATTGGGATGTTCCTGAGGTAAGAATTTGATTTCCCAGTGTGAGAGATGTCTCCCCTCTTTTACTGGGTGCACCAAGCTCCTTTAAGAGGCAGAGGAAAGGTTCCAAATTGTTTTGTCACTTTGATTTTGCAGTTGCTTGAAAATATTAAGCTCTTCTTTGAATGACTTTGTCTTATTGAAAAAAACACAGACTGATTATCACTTTTTTGTCCCTTAAAGTTAACCAGATTTAATTGTGGATTTACAGAATTATATATTTATACGTATGTATATATTTCTTTGTATATGTTCATATATTTTTTTTTTCCTTCTTAGGCTAATGAAAAATTCACTGTACCGATGAGCATTATGTTGTCAGCTGAAGATTAATTCTTGCTTTTTAACAGTATTTTATTTTAATTTCTTTTAACTGGCTAAAGGCAGCAAACCAGGATCTTCACTATTTCACTCTCCTGCAAGCCACTGATTGATGCAGGGGATTTTTTCCTTCATGCAGGTGTACACATGTGTGTATATATATGTATATACATACACGTACATGCAAATTATTCTCTGAATTCATGTCCAAATTGCTAATTTTTTAATTGACAAAACTGATATCCTGTGAAACAGCGCCAAGTTTTCCAAAAGAGGAAATATTTGTCTGCATGCTGTGATTCCAGTGAGAGTGGGATTTTTCTGCTCACACTGCCAGCTCTTTGCCTGAGACTTCTGTTGCCCCACCTTTAGAAAGCTGCTTGCTCTCAATTTATGCAGAATAAATAACGTGCCTCATGCAGGGACTACACTGGCACATGCAGGGGACATTTTTTAATTTGGGCAAAGTGTATAATATATCATACATGTCTGCTAAATTGTAAGAATTGAAGATCACTTTCTTCAAGAAAAATCTGGACTCTGGAAAGGTATCAGGTTTTTTTAGAACTGAGACAAAAGTGAAGTGTGCACAATAATTATCTAGTTCATCTCTGGGCTGCTTTTTAGGTATTGTGAAGGAAAAAAAGCAAGAGGAAATATAGTTGCAGTCAGAGGTCAATGTAGAGAAGTCCAGGTAAATCAAAACTATTCTACACTGTAACTGATTTATTCTTCACCCTTTGCTCGTCCTTTCCCAGCCCACCCCTTCTTGTCTGCCCCACCGCTGACCCTTCCATACCTTCTGTGCTTCTTTCTGGTGTTGCTAATCCCAGGTAACCCAAGTAGTTTAAGATGTAGAAATGCTCCAGGTGGGAAAATCCGAAGGAAGTTTGCAGTGATTTACAGCCTCCTTCTTGCCTCCAGAGTTCTGAGAGGCAGATAAACCACGGGGACCTTCTGCGGGGCCTCGTGCAGGGTGTGTGGGGACGGCCGTCCCCATCTTCAGCCACAGCTCCAGCTGAGCCCACACACACGGCCAGGGACCCACCAGGGTCAGCACCAGCCTCCTCCTGTTCACATCCAGCGCATTTGGAATTTACGCAGGAAACTAATGGAGTCTCTGGTGCCTCGCAGATTTCCTTGGCTTTCTCTGCCCTGGGTAATTAATGCAACGCAGTGAGTGCACGAGCACTTTCCTGTAGGAGTCAATAGAAAGGATGGCTGGGAAATGGATGAACTGCTCAGATTAATTGCAAGGCTGCCCGTCTGAACAGCCTGGTGAGACACTCAGAAGGAAGTGCCAACCCCTTTATATCCAAAAGATTTCTTTATTAAAAGTTGTTCATAATCTCAATAGCATTAGATATCAGATTGGACTGAAGATAATGCTTTATTGTTACCGTTCTAGTCATAACAATTGCAAACTATTAATTGCTGTTAGAGAACAATTCATATGAATATTGATCTCAGTCAGCTCAGCAGGATTTTTAGTATTCTTCATAATGATGGCCAATTCCAATAATAATTAGAAAAATGTATTTTCTAAAATATACAGTGGCTGACTAGTCAGCAGAAGGATTTAAAACAAAGTTTTGTGTGAACTACTTTTTGGAAAAAAAGCGAAAAATAAAGATCAGACAGTAACAGGATTAAATTAAGGAATTCTGGGTTTGCTTTGCATTTCTTTAGTCATTTTGTCTTTTGAGTCTAGATTTTTTTTTTTCCTGTTCATTTTATCAAAGTGCTGCTTACCTATAGTTTACCAGTATTTTTAAACAGATTTCCTGAAGGGAAGATATAAAATGTGGTGGGTATTTTTTGGCTAAGTTTTAGGAATATTTTGAATCTATTGGTTAATTGTGTCTGCAGACCTCTGTTGTTGTTTTGACTGCCACTGATGTAACACCTGACAGTGTGGATCTAAAATGTGCAGCTAGCCTTGTGAATGGCAGATAGGAGCATGGAAGTGCAAGGAGGGAAATCCTGAGTACTCAAAGGAAGGAGCTTGTCAGCAGGTACTGTGATCAAGTTCAGACAGAGGGGGCCTTTTTTCTCTACCATTTGAGCATGAAATCAATGGGGAATGCATAATTTTTTAGATGTGTCTGAGATTGCACAGCAAATGGTCACCAATGAGACTCTCAGCTGCCACACAATCTGGCACAGCTCCTTTCTGCTCCACAGCTCCCAGTTGCATTCAGCCCACTGTTGATGTGATGCCTCTTTTTGGCTCCTTGCCCATCTGTTTTAGTAATTACTGTCATATAAACTGATATTTCTAGACTAGAAACCATGTTGTTGTGAGATAAGCCCGTTGGAGTTACCTTTTGTGATGTGTTCAGCAGCTCACTGACTTCTTACTTTAAAATTTGCATCAACATTTCCTGCAATATATAGAGAAGGATGCTATGATTTTATTTTTTTTTTTTTTTTTTTAAGACAAGAAGGTCTGATGAAATCAGATTTGGATAATGCTGGCTTTTTATGATGGTAGTGATATTGTGATACTTTAACAGTTTTGGTTTTTTGGGGTTTTTTGGGGGGTTTTTGGTTTTTTGTGTTTTTTGTGGGGTTTGCTTGTTTGTTTGTTTTTGTTTTGGGGTGGGTTTTTTTGTTGGTTGGTTTTTTGTTTGTTTTGTTTGTTTTCTTTCTTTTTCTTTTTTTTTTTTTTTTTTTTTTAGGATCACAATAAAAAACAGTGTCCTTGAATTAAGTATTTGTCTTAATAAGTTTTGGCAGACATAATTTTGAAAGTGTAAAATATACAAAGAAGTGGTTTGTCCTATCCAAATCATCCATTAGCACAACAGGACCATCCAAAATGACATCATTACGTATGCCAGCTAAAGCACAAAGATTTCAGGAGGGTGAAGAGCAGCTTTATTGTGACAGAAATTGAGTAGAATGAAAGGTGAGCTAAAAGAAAGGATGAGACAGCATCCTATCACCAACTTCACCCATTAACAGCCCCAGTGGCGAGGGCAGAGGAGCCAACGCAGATACCAGCGGGGTGTGCCAAGGAGCCAGACGCCATCACTGCAAAGCCACTTCCTCAGCTTGGCATCCGTGCCTTTGGCCTGTCAGCCACGAAGGAGGGAAAGCTGGGCAAGCACCCTTGTTTGGGGGCTGCAGAGAAACTGTTTTGTCTCTCTTCCCTTTGCCTCTCTTCATAGCAGGGCTCTTGGCAGCCTTGCATCGGGAAAGCTGGTGATGGGTGTAGAGAACATAGGCGTTTCCACACACAAGTATTATATATATAGATATATATGTGTGTGTGTGTGTGTGTGTGTGCATGTTTGTATGAAAATGGGTATGCACGTGTATTTGGGCAGACCGGACCTGAAAAAAGGAGAGACCAAGGAAGGAGGCAAAAGAATCCACAGCGAAGTAAAACCAGAACAACACGCTATAGGACTATGAAAATAAGTGTTTACTTCTGTACATCCTAAAGTGCTCATTTTAGTATTTTTAAATTTTTATTTTTTTTAACAATGCAACTTCAAAAATTTCCCTAACTTTTCCCAAGTCACATCTGCTCAGGAGCCAAATTCTTCATGTGCTCTCTTTGCAATGACATTCCATATAGGCAGGTTCAAAGTATATGGCAAGTTCAGTCTTTAGGATTTAAACCCAATTCTTTCATGTGATTATTGCTATCATTCTGTTACACCTGAATAATATATCTATACATACATACAAATATTGATTGATCACTTCTTTTTAAATTTAGTGTTCTTATTTTAATAGGAACAATTTCTAGCCATGCTATGAGTACTCAAGCTTCTCATAGTGGGCCTGAGCACTCCAAAGCATTATAAAGAGGGTCTGCAAGAGTTTGAGTGGCCTCCGGTGATGGAGGGACCACTGGAAACTGCACAGTGGCCTTAGGAACTGGGAGTCTTCATGGTGAGCCAGTAATTAGCTGTGCATGCACTAAAGGTGAGTTATCACATGCAAACAGCTGCACGTGTATGCATGGGGTAGGGGCGTGAATGCTGTGACACTGGATAACTTTCACTTATGTGTTCAAGACTGAATGTTCAGTGATATGGAAAATATCTGTGTGAAGCAGAGATGTTGTGAACAGGCAAAATCTTTTTTTGTTGTTTTTAAGTGAAAGTAACACAGTAGTAAATATGAAATAAAAGTGCTAATTAATTCAGGGAAAACTCTTTAAATACATATTGATCAGGGAGAGACATTTGAGGTGAGCTATAGACTTAAAACATTACTTAAAAAAAGCTCACAGAATATTGTGTTTATGATTCAGCTGCCAAACAAGGCTGGAAAGGCACAATTTAGGGCAGACAATAAAGGGTTTTGATGAACACACATTCACTCTGCTACCCCATGGACAGAGCAAGGCTTCTTTTTTGTGTGATAGTGCTGCATTCTGAAATGAAACACAGTGGGTAGGAGGAGGTTGAAAAGACTTCAGAAACGATCAGCTGTCTTGGAACGAAAGGATTTTTCCCCCTTTAAATTTCAGTGTCCTATGTTTGTCATGCATTCAGTACATGCTAAAGCTGTTAAAAAGATACCACTGTCACAGCATGAGGAATTATGAGTAAGAGCAAAGTTGTGTCTAGAGTTGTTCTGGACAAAAGAGGATTATTGCTCTCTGAGTTCTTATTAAAACCCTTGGGTCAATTTTTTTAGGTTCAGTAATCATTGCTGAGAACGTGAAATAACAATATTAAATCATAAATATCATTTAGGTTTAGTAATAATTGCTGAGAACAAGAAATAACAATATTAAATCATAAATATCATTTAGGTTTAGTAATAATTGCTGAGAACAAGAAATTACAGTATTTACTCATAAAGATAATTTACTTTTTAGCAGCAGTGGAGTTTTAAAATTTTTAATAAATTATAAATATTTTGACAGGAGGATATAATTGGCATTGTGGAATTCAAGGTTTTTTATGTCATAAGATCTATATGCATAGATCTTTATGGTTATTTCATAGGTAAATCTTCAGATGCCTTATCCTAGAAAAAAGTCTTTATCATTGGGTTTTGAAATTCCAAGTGTGTCACGACTGAAATATTTTAGCTTGGCAATATTACCTTTGAGTTCATTCTTTCTTCCTTCATTCTCCTTCTCCTCATTATACATGGTCTAAATTTTTTCACCTCACCTTTTTATACCTCAGTGCTTCACAGACTTCACTCCCCAAACCTTACCACATAAATTCAAAACAGTCTTTCCTTTTAATTTTTCTTGATGCTTTCACATATTTTAATTCATTTGTAGCATAGGCAGTGGAAGGTTCTGATTATCAGAGGGAGGCGCTGTAACTGAATTTTTAAAGATTTAAAAGCAATATACCACAGAAGCTTGAATAATTTGACATTTGTTTGGTAGTGGATGAAGGGTAAGTGCCTGATTATTCCAACACTCGGTAAAAGATTGCAGTTTTGGTATTCTGGAATCACAAAGTGATGCAGGCTGGAGGGGCCCTCTGGAGAGTGCTGAATCCATCCACTGCACCAAGCAGGATCAGCTGCAGTAGAAGGTGCACAGGGACCAGCTCTGGCGTATCTCCATGAACTCACTGTTCCACTGTTTGATGGAGTCTCCTCCCAGGAAAAGGTTCTCTGCTGTTCAAATGGGATGTAGCGTTAGTCAGGCTGTGCCCATTGCCTGGCCAGCACTGAGAAGTGCCTGGCTGCATCTTCTCTCCTCGCTCCTTTCAGGAATTTGTGTACATTTGTGAGATCCCTCGAGCCTCTTCCTTCTCTGGCTGCGCACCCCCAGCTGTCTCAGCCCCTCCTGTAGGATGGATGCCCCGTTCCCTGCTCATCCTCCTGGCCCTGGGCTGGCCTGGCTGCACCCTGGCCATCTCCTCACGCTGGGCAGCACAGAACCCCTCGTGTGGCCCCACTGCTGCTGGGTTGGAGGGGAAGGATCCCAGCCCTTGGGATCTGCTCCCCAGGGCCTTCCTGACACATCCTCCTGCTCTTCCTTGTCCTTTTCCCTGAAGCCCCTTTCCAGCCAGTTGCTCCCCAGCCTCCTCCCTGGCTAATGTTTTCATCCTTTTCCTTACTAGACTGCATCACTTGGAGTGCATTTTCAGTAGTACTACTTTTTGGGTTTGCATTGCTTTGAGTAATGGTTAAAGTCTGATTTTAAGGTTTTTTTCTTCTCCCAACCCCTTGGGAATTTATCACTCCCAGAATGCCCCTGTATTCTGTGAGTAATAAATCTTCCTGGTGTTTTGTGATTTGCAGCTCAGAGGACAAATTATTCAAACATCTTATTACTGTTTCATTAAACCCCTTTTTATATGCTGTATCACAAAGATATTTTGAATTTTAATAGAGATTGGTGCTTTATAGTATTCATGCTTTACAGTATTCATGTTGTTTAAATGTTTTGCCTTTGCCTTTGCTTTTCATTTCTCTCTTATCTGAGAGATACAATATCCTACAATTTTTTATTACTGATTATTTGGAAATCAACACATAATTCATATGGTTCAATTGCTGTCATTGATGTACTCAAATTACAGTTATGACTATTAAAAAATTATTAAGAAGTCAATGCCTTGAATTTCAGTGACAGTCTGCTGCCTTATCATCCTTTGGAAACCCCAGTATGAAAACTTTACGTGGTTATCTTTTAATTGTACATGTGAATGAGTTGGAGGGAGGATGAACCAAGCAGGGGCAAAGCTTCTGAGTAATAAAAGAAGTTTTAATGTACTTCAAACTGGGGAAAATGTTAGTGGTCTTTTTTTGGAATGTGCAGTGCTCTATTTCTGTGGCTGTAGGTTGGAAACAGATTGGATGTCAGACTGATTGTCAGCATTTGTGTTAGCGGCTTTTACGTATGGGTGGTTCCTCCAGTAAAGAATTTTGCATTTATTGTAAAAACTGGTAAGGTAATTTTCCTATAGCTGGCTCGGTATGAAAATACATAAGGTGTAATTAATGTATAACAAGGATCTGAAAACTTACCTTCTGTTTCAAGGGGAAGGGACTCCTGCAACATAATTCACTATGAGAGTATTCGAACCAAAGACTGAACATAAAATCTTTGATGTATCCTGAAGGCATTTGATAGGATAAGTTTAAAGTGGCTTCAGATTTTGTCTTTTCTTTCTGTTGCTTCTATCACAATAAAGATGCTTGAACAGTCATCTACTGACTTAACAGATATGCATTTTTACACCTATTATGAGATGGTGGTGTATAATCTTTGCTGGTTTTATACTTCATCTTTTTGATCTACCCTATCGTCACATTTTGGAATATGAGTTAATTCAGTTCAGGGTTGTGGCTCACTGGAACACTTTGAGCACCTCATATCCCACTTCTCAAAGAGAGGAATTCACAAAGTTCTTTTGGGTCAGATGATTAAGAGCTCTGTTTGAGGAGTTCTGTGAAATCTGGAAAACAAGTTCAAGGCAAACAGTCCAGTGTTCCTGGACAGCCTTGGGGTTGTGTTGTCCCCTCTGTACTTACTGCTCCATTCTTGGTCATCAAAAGCCCTTTTCACAGGAACAGAACAAAAACTTGTAAAATGCCTGAGCATCAGCTAAGTCCTACCAAGAGGTGTGCGACAGCCACCAGCAAACCCCATTCCCCTGGGCCTTGGTGCCAGAAAATCCCTGACACCACACGGGAACAGCCATGGCTCAACCGTTTGATTTGTTCTGTGTGTTGGATCAATCTTGGTTATGCAAATCTTGCAATATAATTTATATTTGTTTACCTACAAATGTGCTTTAAATCAGAGCCACTTTGCCAGTAGATGTTCAGTTGATGACAGGCTTTTTTTGTTTGTTTTGCTTAAATAGAACATGAAATTGTACTTAACTGTAGGTTCATACTACAATAACAAATGTCGTTATAAGGCAAAAGTTTGTTAAATTGGTGCAGAGATCATCATGAAAGGAGAACGACTTGAGCTGGAGCTGTTGATTCTCTGACATTTTGATGGCTTGGTCTGTCTAGCTGCTTTGAAGCAAATTAAAAAAGGTTGCTATGCAAAAGGTTTGATGGCTGTACTCAAAACAGTTGGCAGAACAAGAGAGCAAAAGTTAGGGACAAGTGGCAAATTTCAGGCTGAGTAAGCATGAAAAGTGTTTCCGCCTTGGTAGATGCAGTAAAGTCTAACCAGCAGCATTTCTGGGGTCATGCTGTAAAAATCCCAATCTCAGAAAGAGCAGCACTGCCCTGATCAAGGAGATAAGCTCGGTGAAGCCTGTATTTTAGAAGTTAGATGAAAGAACAAATTATGGTGATTATAGAAAAATTTAATTATTTTAAATTTTTTTTCTGTGACCATTTAATTTATAAAATTTGTCTGAAACACAAGGAAATATGTTCTTTTACACATTTATTTTTATGGTGAAGGCTTATATGTCTTTGTAAAGGAAGAGTACTGAAAAAATCTGTCAAAAGACAGTTTATGTCTTACTGTGTGAAATAACTTCCTCTACTTTTGGCTATTCTATAACATAGTTAATTCAGATAAACATGAAAGGTATGTAAAGATATTTTTGTCTAAACAGTACAAAACTGAGGATTTTTTTCTACTATGTTTCTTCGGCTCCTGCTTTTGTTTAGCTTGATGATCTAGGGGGGATAAGTTCTCTCAGCCATATCCAGCTCTGCGTGAATTCAGATTGTTCATCAGATAATAGATAACAAAACAAATGTACCAAACAGTATAAAGCTAAAATGACAAAAAATGCAGTTGAAATTGAGAGAAATATAGAGACAAGGCAAAATATGAACTAATAAATCCTGCGTGAAAGCATCTAAATACTTAATATTACTTGTGTAAAGCATTTGTTTTGCCGTGAAAGACCTGAAATAGAATAGCTCTTTGGTATGTCTAGAATATAAATAATGTGCTGACAGCATCATTCTGAAGTTCATGCATGTTTTTAAACTGATTTAATGTTTTCCTATAGTTCTCAATTTTATCCAGATGCCTTATTCAGTCACACCAAAAGCACATTACTGAACGTTTTATTTATCATTCTGTGAAGGTTCATTCACTTGCAAGTCAGAGGTGCACTTTTTTCAGCAGAGCTGCATTTCACACCTGTTTGGGGAAAGAAAAGGATTGAGGAGGCTTTGTGTTTCAGTCTGAGATTTCTGAGGATGTTTTTTCTTGAAATAGACTCAACAGAGTAGCAGGCTTCTGCCACAAATCCTGCATGCTATGTGCAGTTCATGATTAATTCTTCCTTTATCAACTGGATTTTACTATATCCACTTCTCTGATCTATAGATATCAAGGGAATTTGCTCCTAAATTTTATTCATCTAAGCAAAAACTGAAAATAACCTCCAAATTTCTAATGCCTCTGTAACTTTTGTGTTTAAGAGTCTGTTATCTTGCTTTGCAAAACCTTCTTCTCCTTACATTCATTGACGTGAGGAATTCTTTCAGGAGTTCAGTAGGTGGGACGCTTAGATGTCACAGTGAGTGTGTGGGTACTGGCTTGTGAAGAATTCTCCCACTTTCTAATCAGATCTGACTTAGAATGTTTTCTCAGAGGTAATTAGCCTCAGTAAATCCAGTCAAGGTCTTGCTTGAATAATCAGAATATTTTCTTCACAACTATTTGTTTGAAATAGGATGTTTGTGTTTTTTTCATAATTTCAGAGCATTATGACTAATCACAGAGTTAATTTTTGAAAATGTAAGGGGCCGGCATGCCCGTGGAAGAAGAAACTATCTTTGAGTGTATTTTCTAGTGCTTTAAAACCCTGTAGTGCTTGAAGATGAAAGCAAGGAGTAGGATTACTTGTTTAATTGAAGGATATCACATTTTTGAGATCACCTGTACCTGGAGATAACTGCCATTTTTTCTTACAATTTCCTTGCAGAATGATCAGAAGCTGTCATTGACAAACAAATCTTTTTCTCTCCAGTGCCTCTGAGTGCAAGTATCAATAACAAGTAACAGCTGTTCACAGCAGAAGCCTCGATCACCACGGAGGGAATTTCAGTGCTGCTGCACCTGAGCTGTGGCCAGGTGACCCTCTCTTGGTTACTTCCAGCTGGGCTCAAGTGGACTCACCTGTCAATTTATCTCCTTTATACTAGAGAGAATAGTTTTGTAATTCCTCTGTAAAGAGTCGCTTATAACCAAATGTTAAGCAAGTTATAAATGATGGATTTTGTCCCCTCTTCAGCTCCTTGTGTCTCTCCAGTTTCACAGTAAATTAGGCAGCTTAAAAAACATGACTTCCACATGCAATTAATGTGAGATTGTATCTCATCTCACTGTTTTCCTTCTCATGATCATTACCAAGGGTTAGAAGGCCCAGCTTTCAGTTACATGCTGCAGGAATCAATATTTCACAGCTTACTTTTAGAAAGAAATTATCTTTTTTTTTTTTCAGAATTCACATGTCCGATGAAGGTAGCATGGCTTGCCTCACACAGACAGCTGCCATTTGGAATGTTTTTTCCTACCTCTTAAATATTAATATCAAATCAAATTTCAGTCCATGTATCTTGCTCTGGTATTGTTTGACTGAATGTCATTTTATCCTCTCTTCAAGAATTTTTTAAAGATTTTGACACTTTATCATTAGTAAGAATCTATTAATGGAAGATGACCATTTGGAATTTGCTGTACAAAATCAACTCAAGCTGCAAGCACTGACATGGAATTCAGCTTGAATTTTTGATTATTTTTTCTTCAGTCTCTTTGTACGTCAAGGGAAAAAAAAATGCTGTAGCCTGTTCTAAAATACTGTGCAACACACACATAAAAATATATTATAATTGGCATAACTGCAATTCAGTTGTAAGGATAAAATTCCTCTTAGGAATCTACATATCATATTAACAGAACAGTATCCAGCCTGTGGTATATTATTTTGGTAATGTGATAGCTGGATTTGAAATGGAATGCAAAGGTCAGAGTTGGCATCAGAATGGGAATTAGGCAATCACATTTTCCTTCCTGTCACTGACTTCATCCCTCTCCCACTAGAACTGTCTGTATTGTAGCAAGTGTGGAAACCCTGCTAAAATATTGTTGTGCTACTTAATTTTTTAAATATCCAATGAAGAAAGTTTGCAGAGTGCACATCAGCTTTTTTGTGGGGGTGGCACTAAACCAATCAAGCATTTGATTACTTGGGATCAGTAAATTTGTTGTATTAAATATGTCTGTAATTTTTATTTTTTCAGATGGTGCCTCTCAGTTATTTAAATAAATTATATTAGCAAATACTGGATTTACAATAATAACAGATAAAGATGATAATAAATTAAAATGTTCATCCCCAAAAAAGCCCATTATTCCCCGCATTGCACTTCTTCACTGCCAGTAGGAAACCTGTGTTTGTAAACTTACTTTGAGAAAGTCACATAGTCATTATTTAACAATAAAGCTACATAGAAATTATGTGTAAGGTTGAGGACTTGAGCACTCAAATTTTCTTGTGCTGAAACCCAGAAATTCCTAAATTTAACCTACTGTTTTTCTCCAGGCATATGATGTGGGCAGTTACTGGCATATAAATTAAAATTACATGGGACGTAAGTAAAGCTGGGCTTAGTTTGGCTAAGGAGACGCAGAAAGCAGCGTGAACTCATGACAACGCAGGCACACCAAAAGCTTGTGCCCAAGTGAGCGCACCTGATGGGATGACGGCTCCTCTGGCTCTCAAACCCAAGTGACTGAATGCCCATCTGGGCACGAGGTGAGGTGTGATTATCGCTGGCAAGGGCGAGACATCAGCCCCCGAGAGCCACAGCTGGGCAGCGCTGAGCCCGCTCAGTGCAGCTGCCTCCTTTCACACCTCCCCAACAGGGAGGGGTTTGCTGCACTTTACTGGGTGGTGTCCAGAAATGTGAGCTGCATCCTCGAGGTTAAATTGATAAATTTAAACTCTTTGGAATCAAATGCTTGAGTTTAGGCCGTTTCTCTGTACTTTCTTTTCAAAATGCACAAAAGGCAGTATTTTCAAGAGATTCTAGCAGTCTTTGATAGGTGGCCAGAGAAAGACGGGACTTTTTTCATGAACGTGACTTCAGCCCTTTCAAATCAGTCTGAATACCTGCTCGAATCGGACTGACAACTATTAAATAACTCCCAGAAGTTAATGGTTGAAATCTCATGCAAGGAACCAAAGATTTCTTGTTTTGTGATTCAGCCATTCCAGTGTTGTTCTGCCTATGCATATTCTCAGTTGACTGAGGGACGGTCAAGTTATGTATGGAATTAAACAGCAAGGATGTTTAAATTCTCATTACACAGATAAAATTAGTTCTGGTGTTTTGTAGGCTTTGTTATTTAGTTAAAGGATGGCATTTACTTTTGTCATTATTGATATATAAAATCATTTAGGGGTGTGTAATATGAAAAAAAGTAAAAACAGTAAAAAACCAAAAGTTTCTCCAGTAATTAGGACCGTGTACAACTCCATTTTGTTGATCAAATTTTTGCTTTCAACTTGCAAGTAACTGAGATCTGGAGCAATCTCAGAACTGAGAAAATACTTCTTTGTGTGTAGTATTTCTCAGTGAAGGTAAAATCTTGGGAGAACCTACTAACTCAGATTTCTGTGCAAAGTATTAGCATTTGCAGTTTGTGTATGACTTCAGGGGTATAAGTTTTCTTTATATGAATATCATTTGCCATTAGAGGCCATAGGGTGGGTTTTGCTGGATTGTTTTATCTGTTAGTAATACATCACATAATTCCCTAACTGACAATGATTTTTCTTAAGCATTCTTTAAAAGCATTTCTGTAAAGAACCTGATACTCATCAACAGGATTAAAATGACTGATGAATTATGCAGCAAGGCTGTCTAGCTCCTTGACTAAGTACTTTATGGCAATTGAATTACTTTGGCAAGATTTAGGTAAATAAGATTGTTAAAGTTTGCTTGTTTCAAATGTATTTCTTTCCATATTATTTCAATCTTGAAAATCATACTGACTTTTTAGCACTAGGTTCTGAAATATTTAAGTAAGAATGATGGGTACGTGAAAGCACACAACTTTGAGCCAAGATAAATTTTTTGAGGATCAGTGGTATGAGGTGTAAGTGATTATCCAGCCCCACAATTGCCCTTCTTTTAGTATTATTTTATCGTACAAAATGATAAAATTAGATACAATGATAAAATTATAATGCAGTTCAACTTGAACTGCATCACTAAAGTCTTGAGAAAAACGTTCCTGCTGCCTTCTCTGTAGCACTGCAGGTGTTTTGTGTTCAGAGAGCCCAGGACTGCATTCACCGAGAGCTCAGAGTTCCACCAGTTCCAGAGAGTTTGGCTCACAGTAAATGGAGGATGAAACAATGCTGCAGATATTTTACTATTTGTTATTTGTAGTCTAGCTGCTGGTTTTAGTTAGGCTGGCGTTTGTTTTTCTGCTGGTTTGTTTATCTGCGGGATCCTGAAGTTGCCCTGTCTGGAGATTACTGGTGAGTCCTTTCATTTAGTTTTGCTCCTAACTATTATTACAGTGAAGACAGTTCCAAGATTTGATATTTTAGCTTTTTGTTGATAGATAAGATTGCAACACCCGAGCAAGGTTTCTTATCAGAATTAGGGGATGTAGTTTGGTACCAGTAATACTGTCTTTAAGTAAAAATTCAAGATCCAATGGTAAAACTGCATCTATACCGCACGTAATGTAGCTGATCCAGTAAGATCTGCACTGTACTAAGGGTTGGGATTGTCTCTGGAGCAGGAAGGGATTTCTGTGCACGGGGAGGACAGGTCTGTGGCTTTGGGGTTCCCTTTCAAGTAAGAGGGTGGCATTAAATGAGATGTGCAACAAGACGTGGAGCCCTGTGCGCGTAGGTGGGGTGGCTTGTGCTGACCGAGGCCTGATGGTGGCACCTCATGGCCGTTGGGTGGCCTGGCTGAAATTCCCAGCTGATCCCAGCTCGGGTCCTGCAGCAGAGCAATCTCCATCACGAGTGGCACCTGTGCTGGGAGGAGCCCTGGGGTCACTGCTGAGGCAGCCCCGCTGGGCCAGAGCTGATAGGAAGGCTTGAGAGAGGTAGAATTTGCACTGTGCTGAGTTCAGTTCTGAGCAACAACAAGTATGTAAGTGTTTGATGTGAATAATTTTGTAATTTATCTGATTTTAGGCACTGACTTTATCGCTGTAATAATGCCCAGGACTTGTACAGAATTGTGCTCTTTATTTAATTCAGTGTTTTATGGGTATAGTAGCTGATCTTTAAGGAAAGTAAGTTACTTTTAAAGTCTTGGCTTTGTATTGCTTTGAACAACCACTACAAAAACACGTTACTTGAAGCTTGTCAGTTCTCTGTCCCTTAACTTAAATACAATATTTGCTAATGAATAATTTTATCTGCTGGATGTAATTTTTTCTGCATTTTTTGAGCAGAAATTGAGCATAAGTTTTGGAGATCTACAAGCTATTTGTCAAAACCTGTCCAGGCTCTGGCTGAAGAGGAGGGGACATGCTTCCCCTTGCTAGCTTTAACTTACCTGTTTGGCCTAATATGAGTAATGTTTCTGCTCCTTTTGGCACTTGGGATGTCCGTGGAGAAGCCTTTCCCAGAAAACAATCTGGGTTTTGTGGGTGAAGCTACAAAATATTAGGTTGGAGAGTTAAGTTAGACCCCAATGGGTTCTCTGTGTGCAAGAGCAATTAGACACCATCACGGGAAGGACTGCAAGCCCCAGGACAATAGTCTGTAGGATCCCATATTGTGTTGGAGAATGCATTTAGCACCATATGTTCAGGCACTTCATAAATATGCTGTTCTCTGACTCCAGCAGCTGAATTTCATGTATCATTCAGGTTTGCAGAAAACACATAAAAGCAGTTGTTTAAAATCCTCCTTTTTAAGTTTTGGTATTATTCTATGTAGTTTTAATGACTAAATAATACTATTTATATTAAAATAAGTCATGCTGTATGAATATTGTATTGAGATATGACAAAGCAAGATATAATTTCCTCACAAAATATAACAGCTACGAGGGGATCCAGTCTCATTTTTTATATGGTCAGAATTAAGCCAAAACCAAATGACTTTGCTTTGTGTCTTTCAGATTTTTATTTTAATCTGAGAGTTTTTGGAGGTATTCCATAAATACAAGTTAGGAACTGCAAAACCAATTCAGATGCAGTAAAAATAAGTTAAATTTCAAGAGTAATTTATTTTCAATTTTTTTGTGGAAATTTCTTTAATTCAAATACTTGTAGTAATTTTTGTTTAATTATAGTGTTAAAAATTTTATGTTGCTAAATTTTATCTTGAAATTATTTTAGATTTCATGAACAAATTCTAAATATTAAAGGAACAGATACAACCACAGTCTCTTAGCTGGAGAACTAATTTCAATAGGGCTAATATAATTCAAGATGAGCAAAGAGAAATTGTTATTTATGTGCATAAAAACATTTCAAAGAGAATTCTGCTAATTTTTTTCTCCCCTTCAAAATGAATAGGTTTGTGGGGAGGAGAATTTTTGTGAGGATCGAGTGGAAAGGAAAAAGGGGAGCTGGTCTCTCCGAGGTTTTGGTACTTGGAATTTGAGGCAAAGATTCTCTCTTTTAAAGAACCTCACAAGAAAATCCTTTAAGACTGGCATAAGCATTGTTGGAATAAACAAGCTTTGAGGCTGCCTTTCTATTTGTGAGGGGTTTTTTGCTTGTCATGGCTGGGAGATTCTGGGAAGTCAGAGGTTCTTTGGCCAGTGTGCAAGTGCTGCTTGTTTTGCTGCTTCTGTTGTGTTCAGTGTATTTCTGGTACAAAACACCCAGCACATCATTTAGTACCTTCTAGTGTGCAGATGCAGTGTGTGCTGAGCTCTGTTTCCTGAAAATCACTTTGCAAGGGAGGTGGAGGTCCCATCCAGAGTGAAGTGTTGTTTGGTGCTTGAGTACGGGAGTCTGCTTGTAGGTTTGTGACAGAATACGGAGAGGGGTCCTAGAGAAACGAAGGAATGCCAGGTAATCTGTGCATAAATGTCCAACAGGAGAAGATTTTAATGCTGAGTCTTGGATGGTCTGAGCCCTGGAGGATGAGAAACTTGAACTTTATGCTGAAAGCAGAAGTGGTGATATGCCAAAAAGCAGCAGAGGGGAAAAGGAGAGTGAATTCAGTGTCTCCAGTGTGCATTTTGTTGTGTTAAGGAATGTTAGAGGAAGGAATTACAAGCAGGAGAGAAGGATGGCCACCAAACCAAGGGGGAGAGTTGATTAGTGTTGATGAAAGCAAACAGCTTTGATAAAATATTGTAGATGAGTTTTCAGACTCTAGTTAGTGGCTGACGAAAAGGAAGACTCAGTGGTGTGGAGTGTGACACCTTATCAACTGAAGTAGGAAAAGATGAAAAGAGAAAGACCAATTAGAGTGTGAGGAGAGGAGGGAGCTGATGCTGGACTCATCAGCAGAAAGAGGTTACACTAATGAAACAATTGGAAATGTAGTATGGAAAGGACAGGATCCCTGGAGGATTGAGGGGAAAATGCAGTTAGGAAAGAAAAAATAACTGCTTCATTCAAAATTGGTGGATAAACCAGAATGAAAAGGAAGGAGACAATATTGACTCTGTGTATAAAATTGAACTTTCTCACACAGTACTTCTGTCCCTATCTCAGACTAAACAAGCCTTTATAGGCAGCTTTGTGCCAGTTTCATATGCACAACTCCTTCCATGCCAAACCTTATCATTCTGCAAGGATTAGAGAGAGCCAAAATTCCTAAGTTTAAAAAAAGAACTAAAACAAAACCAACCTTCTCCTCCTAGATTTTGGCACAGGAGTGAGACTGGGTCATGGCATCGGATACCTTTCTTCTGGAATGGGATTTTGCAGAGTGTATTGCTGCCTACCTTGGAAAGCCTTGGTAGTGCTTCAGTATAAATTGAAGCTTCAAGCTACACACCCCTCAATTTTAGTTTGGGTGAAGATGGGTATTTAACTGGAACTTGTCAGGCTTGGTCATAAGAATTTGAAATGTAGGTAAAATTCAGATTTAAAGCCAAAAGAAAGAACTAGTTTTAGGTAAAATTCAGATTGAAAGCCAAAAGAAAGAACTGGAGATGAAGGAGCCATTGAGGTAAATTTGAAAGTGACTTAGCCCATGCTATGGGATGGGGTAGGGCCAAAATGAGGAATATTTTGAGTTTTGCTGGTAGATGATAATAAACAAAGTCCTCAAGGGAGCTGTAGAGAAATCCTTCATTGCATGGGAGGGATCCCATACTCTGGAGAGTGGGCAGGCTGTAAGCAAAGGACAGGGGAAGTGGAGACAGAGGGGATTTCTTGGTTCAGTACATGAACATATTAATATTTAGCTGTTATACACTAAGATGAGTCCACCATTGAGGACTAAGTATGGTGGACTAAGATTCAGAATATATGAGGGGATGTCCAGATGTGGACAGACTAATAAAAAAAGTGGTGTTAGTGTAGAAGGAAACTGTGCTGATGTCCACTTAATGTAATTCCTACAGAAAAAAAAATGCAACCTTTACATAATAGCATAACTAATCTATCACTTATTCTCCTTTTAAGAAATTAATAACATTTCATAAAAAAAACCTTCTTGATCACGATGTGTTTATGCTGCCCTATTATATATTGTTACATTTACATTTGATGGTACTTTGGTTATTTTAACTTTTGTTACTGTCTCATGGAAACAAGTTCTAAATTTATGTGCTCCTGCAGCTTATTTTGCTCTCTGAGTTAAATTCTTTCTTTTTGAATTTATAACAGCAGCAAAGTGTGAGATGTGGTGGTACAAAATACGGAGACAGAAAAAAAAAAAGGGAGGGGTAAAGTTCTGTGGATTGATGAATTTGTGAGAAAGTTTGTTTAAAATAAGTGTTGTATACATGATCAAAATAGAGTGTAGTACTGCAAGCAACTTGTGTCTATATAAAATAAGAAAACAAAATTTTGTATAAAAATTTGAGTGAAACATGCACAGTGTGTCCTTACTGTCAAATACTCTCTCTCTCTCCTTCTGATACTTGACAAACTGCCACAAGTGGCAGCAGGGAAAAGTAGGCTTTGGCACTTCAGGCCCACCTATACACTCTTCTGCTTAGTTTGTACCCCTCCCATTCTATGGACTGAAGCATAACAAGGTGTGCACAGTTTTCTGTGCTTAATATTCCCCAATTTTTTGGATTACTTTAAAAAAAATCCAGAGTTTTAAAATTTCATTCAGAGTTAATTTTTTGAGGGTTATAGTCATATCTTCTTATGTGGACTTGTGGGAAAACCTTACAGGGCAAGACTACACATGGCACACTTGTCTTTCTAATCTTGTGATATAAAGAAAAACCAGAATAGTAATTATTTAGCTGGACACCTGCGTTCAAGAGGTTCTTTTGTCATGCAGGTTGTAGTGATGGGTCAGACCTAAAGAATCTCTGTAAGTTCCTGTTTATAAAAAGTTGATTTGGTGTTGCGACAGTAATGCATGGGGGGGAGGGGGGGGTGAGCACCCTGTGCTTCCCAAAATGAGCTGTCGTAGTGTCTGCATTACCTGTGTGCTAAGGGAGGTGGCAGTGGCATTGACAGAGGGGTTTTGCTGCACCAATTTTCATTTCATCTTCTTGGGCCTGTCTATGTCCCTGCTTCCCCAGTTTGAAGGTAACAGTTTAGCTAAAGCTATTTGGGTGGGGTTTTTTTTGTTTGTTTTGTTTTGTTTTGTTTTCCCCTGACCATGTAATGGCACATCATCTTAAACTTTCCTAAACCAGTGCTGCTGCACCCATTGCCTCCTGCTCTGCCCAGCGAAGCCCGTCCTTTGTGCTGGCCATGGTTCCTGTGCCACCGGCTGCACAGCGCTTCCCCAGATCTTCTGCTGCTCCGGGCATCAGCCACGCTGCCCTTCCAATGTCTGCGCACCGAGCCTTGGTGCCGACGAGGCACCAAAAGCAGCAGAGAAGAGAGCGGGGCGATGGCGATCCCGAGAGAGCACAGTGCGCTTGGGACAGCGCTGCCGGGGCCGGCCGCAGCAGGGGCAACGCCGGCCTGCTCCCCGCCGTGCGGAGCAGCGGAACCGGGCCGTGTCCCCCGGGACGGAGCCGTGTCCCCCGGGACGGAGCCGTGTCCCCCGGAACCGAGCCGTGTCCCCCGGACCGAGCCGTGTCTCCGCTAGATGGAGCGCCCGGAACGGCGGAGCGGGAGCGCTCCCAGCCCGGCGCCGCTCCGCGCACGGAGCGAACCCGCCGGCACCCGAACCGCCTCCAGGGCTGAAACCGGCCTTCTTTCCATCCCCCCAGATTCCCCAGAGAATGTCCCCAAAGCAGGGAGATCACCCCTGCCAGGGAATGCACACGTCCTGCTCGGAACTGCCCCTAACTCTTTAAAGGCTGAACATTTCCTTTATTTTGTTGCCTTTCCCCCCCTCAAGCACATTGGTGGGAATAAGGGCTCCTGGCTGCTTCTGCTGTGAAAAATCTAGAGTTAATGCTGAACGCTTGTGAAACGCGTGTTGAGTGGTGCTGAAGAGGTTAACTCTGTGCTACAGAGGCTTTGGAGAGATTGGGTATGAAGTACTGGAGAAGTCAATGCATGTAACACCGTGCTTAATAGAAACAGAAAATTAGTGATTCTTACTTGCCTGAGGTAAGCACGAGCCTCTGTAATGTTCTGATCTTTGTGCAAAAACCTACTAAGGGAGAGCAATCTTAACATAAACTTGGTATTAGAAATAGAGATAGTCATGACAAGAAAATAGCACAGGAAAGATGAGAATGTTGCCTTTGAGTTTACAAGAATAGCAGAAAATCCTTTTATTTAATGTTTTTTGACAGAACAGAGTATTAAAAAAATCTGTGATAATTCCGCACTTTATTCTAAAAAGACAGTACATTTACAAAAAAATAGAATACTTTGTGAAATAGAGGCAGAGATATTGATAATTGGTTGTAATTTATCAGAATATGTTACTGATGTATTCAATTTTATAATATGCTGCTTCTCCTGGTGGTTTTAAATACTGGGAGCTATTTTTTCCTGTGGTGTTAGGTAAGGAGGGTTTAGAGAAAGGACTGCTCTACTATTAGATTCTATGCCATTTACCTGAATTATTTTTGTACTGCATCAATCACTTCATCAAGTTGAGAAGAAACGACATTCATCACGTGGGACATTTAATATGCAGCCGTGATTTATTTTGTCTAACACTTGATGTTGGGAGGCACAGACTACTTGGAATACTGCATGCTTCCTCTATGTGTGAACTTCTTAAGGCGGGCTACTCCTGAGACAAGTCTGAAGTGTAAAATGGGGTGTGGTGTTGCAGGTGATGTGTTTCAGAGCCTTCTTTTACTTGATGGAAATGGTTTGACTATTAGACAGTCTGCTGTGGTAATTCCAAAAGTTAACTTCTAAGTCAAAGCTCTGGAAATGCAAAATTGGAACTTAAATTTTAAGTTGACTACCAGGTCACAACAAACTGAGTGGTTGATTTCAGAATGTGTTATGTTAAATAAACAGATGCATTGCAAGTATAACTTGGTTTGGATTTGTAAGTCAGTTGTGTGAAAAGGGCTGTTGGTCCTTTTTGCTTTGTTTTTTGCCTTTCATGTTTTTATTTGTGTATTTCAAGTGGTGTTCTCAATGGATGTGGGGAGAAGGTGCCTGTCTGCACATTCTCTGCCTGTGCCATAAGCCATGGACAGCCCAAGGAGGTTGGAGGGGGATGTAGTGCATCTCAGATGGATCCGTTGTTAGTGTGGAAGAAGGTTTAATCTCCTAGAATGTTTCTAAGAACTCCTACAGAGGCTGATGTGGGCAGTGTAGATGGTTGGCCTCTTTTTTTTCTTTTTTCCGTCCCTAAAATGTTGGTATTTGTTGTTAATTGATAGGTACTTGATAATACCAGCAGCTGAGTGTGGGATGAGTTCGGCTCCTGAGCCAGCAGGGCTGAACTGAGGCAACTGGCAAATGTCGTGTGCTGTAGGTGAGGTGGCCTTTGCAACTGCACGCACTGGTTGTGGCAGAATGAAGAAAAAAACGGAGCTGTTAATAATTTGCAGATGAGCTGTTGCTGGGGCCTGTGCTGTGGAATTGCATGGTGCTGTCACAGGGACACTGTCCCTGTGCAGGGGGAGGGAAGGTCAGGCTGAGCACAGGCATTCATGTCCCTTTGGCACAGCTGTGGTGGCACTTAGGGTGTATATATAGCCATAACTGGGACTGTGGGGTGATTAATGGGCTGGGTTAGGGACAAAAGTGTGTGTAAACAAGGAAATGGCTTTAAAGAAGAGACATTGATTTTATATTTACAGAAATAAAATACACTTTGTTACCTTTTTTCTTTTTAGACATAATGACAAGTTATCCTTGGAAGGGATGAAAATTGGTAATGACTTTCCCCTGCATCTCTTGAAGGAGCATATATCAGGCTAAAGAATTGTGTTTCTTTTTTAGGTCTCTTACCCTACTGAATTAAGTATGTTTATTGTTTCTCTGTGTACAGATGATTTGGATAGTTAAGGTATTCCTGTTCTTGTTTTAATAATGTAATTATGTAAATGTCGGGAATCCATAGTATTTGTGGGTTGTATTTTTCTGGCTTCGAATTGTGAAAATTAAGGATTAAAGGCCAATGAGAAATTCACTTTTACCATTACTGTTAGCTACATTGACACTGTTAAATTCTCTTGAAGTAATTGTTCAACACACTGCTTTTAAGAATTTAATCTGTTTTATGGATGTCCTTTTAGCTGTAAAATAGTGTAATAGAAGAAGCTTTGCTTGACCATCACCATGTTCCAGAACTTCACTTTGGGAAATTGGATAGCCTTATATAGTTCCAAACTGTTTGGCTGAGAAGCACGCTGCCTTTAATTTTGACATAATGTAGAAGGAGTTGGTTACCTTACATAACGTATTTGTTTTTCATTAAACATGCTGATAAGGTCTCATTAAAGTGCCATGTATTATTTATGGGATTTCATATGAAACTGAACTGAGGGGAAACTTCTCTCAGCTTAGGGCATTTGCAGAATAACAGGCTTTCTGGGCTAGAAAAAATAAAAAGAATGAAGAGAAGCATGACATACCCCTGTCAGAACAGGAGACTGCTTAAGGCACAGAGAAAGAATGAAAAAAGGAGAAAGGACACGGAGAGGGTTCATTTCTCCTCCTCCTCCTCACTCACTCTTGCTCTGTGGCATGAGGGGATTTTTGTCTGGTGGTTTGGAGTTTTTGTTTTGTTTTTTTTCGTGGGGTTTTTTTTTTTTTTTTTGGTGATTAAATATTCTGGGCTATTCTAGTAGATGAGTCCATGATAAACTGCAAAAGCATGGATGTTTCCTAAGCCAAACCCAATTCCTGTATTGTAAGTTTGCATGATTGTTTTGGTGTTGATTATCGACTTATGAATACATTGGTTTTGTTGCATTGGCTGCTTTTGAGAAAGAAAATTACGTAATAACTGATTCTGCTGGAAAACGTTCAGTTTTGCATGAAGAAGACTTAGTGGGTCTAAATCGGTCTCTGAGGTTTGTGTGGGTGCAGGGATGCGTGCACATGTGTAGAATGAAAAAGAAATTTTTTTTAATGTAGCACCTGAGTTGCAGTGACGTGTTTAAATTCTGTTTCCAGTTAAGCGGGGACTATTATTTGTTTTTGAGGGTAAATCTTATATCAGACCAGTATGCTGTTGATGAAATAGACTTTTCTTTTATGTGGGTTATTTGTTTATTGTTGTTAGCGTTGAACTCTTGGTCTCAGCTGTTGTTCTTGTCGGAATTAGGGTATCTTATAAAATAGGTGATTTTCAAATCTTCTTTAGAGTCCTTTTAAAAGGAACCCCTTCAAAACCTCAGGTGGTTCTTTGAGGTTTGACCTTCTTTCCTGAAGAATTAATATTTAATTCATTTGTCAAATTCTAATTAAAAATAGTAATATCTTCTGTTATACTTGAGTTGTATCTCAGGAAAAAAAAGACCTGTAATATAGGACCTCAAGGACATGCTGTAGTATAAATTATTTGATTTGCAGGTCACATCCTACTTTATTACATAAAGACTAACTAGATCTACTAATGAATAATTATTACTCCATAAAATAAAGGGGGGGGGGGGGGAATAAAAAA
>WEKY01059635.1:352265-372719 GCA_013390045.1 Picathartes gymnocephalus
AGGTACCGTTCTCAAAGTAGAAAGTAAACATTAAATTCTGAAAACTGCAAATGTAATTTTTCCATGTAACCTGATAGGGCAGTCCTTGATAATAGATTGACTAGCTGTCACATAAATTTGTAATTTTAGATGAGATGGGCTTTAGACCAATTTTAAGATACAGTCTTTATCCAAGTGTGCTCCCCTCCCCCCAGTAGACACAGTATGCCATAGAATTCTGTTTCATTCCCAGTGTTTCTTCTGCAGTGGTTACACAGCTCCTGCACAGTTTCACTGTAGTGCTTTTATAGGCTTCTCTGGAAAGCTGGATAGCAAATGAAATGTAGATACAAAATTAATTTGTATTTTAAAAAAGCTCATTTGCTGATAGTGCTGTATATTTGCTGGAATCCTCTTGACTAGCCAAGATTCTTTCCCTTTCCCACTCTGTGCTTCATGCTTGTGTTCTTAGAAGGGGAAAGCCCTTTTGCAGTCAGGTGTGAGTCCTGGGAGGGGGAAGTGTGTGAGTGTGTCTGTGTGCGTGCAGAATCATAACAGGCATTCAGTCCCAGCTGGGCAATGGCACTAATTGCCCAGATCTCACGGATGCCTGTGATGCAGCGCGCTCACTTTCTCTCCTTTCCTATCCTCTCCAGGGATTTTTAAAATGCAGTATTTGAATTTTGGTGAGTGGTAAAGACCCTGCCCTAGGACCCATTTGACAAATGAGAAGCTGTGCAGCATCAGCACCAGCCGACTGAGGCTCACGGAGTCTCTCTCTCTCTCCTAGTCAGCAGCTACTGTTGTGAGACAAGCTCCAGCTCTCTGTCATTGAGGAAGTTCCATTTGCTCATCAATAGGCTGCAGGCTGTGTCTTCTTTTTTTCCTCTCTGTTAAAAATTCGTAGTTCAAACCTACCAAGTTGCCTTAGCTGACAAACGAATGTAGGGGCTTAGCGCTGGGGAGAGAACAGGCATTCGAGAAACACCCTTTCTTATTTAAATAATCAAAAGGGAGAAAAAAAAAAACCAAAAACAACCAACCTGTAGTGACAAGATAGGGCAAACGTGCTTGCATGCAAGCCCCCTCACTTGTTCTACGTAGACTTCAGAGCAACACCATGCAGCATCCCCTTACGGGTGCAACCTGCGTGGCACTGCCGAATGTGGGCATGTGTCCCCAGCTCTCCTGTGCCTTGACTTTTATGTACTTACAGCAGGTAAGTTTGCTTAACTTTTTCTTTTCCTCGCAGTGCTCGCTTTGTCAGCGTCGTTTGGGGGATTTGCAGTCAGGGAGGTATTTTTTGTGTGAATAGGCTGTATAAATGTCTCCCACCGTGTGGAGCGAGCGTTCTGCCTGCACTTAGGAATGTGAGAGTGAGTAGAAAATATGTTTTTAACAGAGCATCGAGCCTTCACGTATCTTTTGGTGTTTTGCTGTTGGTTTATTTTATTTTTTTTGCAGTGTCTCTGTTGGTGCTGTTTATAGATATTTAACACGGTACTGTGCCTGCGTTTCTCGTGGATGCTGTAGCAGAGTTTCAGCCATAAAGGACTGCTCTTTATTCACTTGCAGGCATAAATTATACTTCTAATGTAAATGTGCCCAATGGCAATTTTGTTTAAGCCTTCTTTGAAGACAAGAATTTTAAATCTGTGTTAAAACATGCTGCTGATTAAAGCCAAGCTGATTCTTAGTTCACAGGAAAAAAGATGATTTATAAAGATACATCTGTGCAGAATACTTCTATCACTGAAGTGTATTGGACTGGGTTTTAAAAAAAAATGCTTGGATATCAGCAAAACAATACCAATTTCTTCCTTTTTTTTTTTCCTAATTTCATTTCATTTTTGCTTAGAGGATTTTTTTTTTTAAGTATTTCCTCCCCCTCTCTCTTCCTAAATCATTTAATATTTGGTACTCCCTCTCTGGTATGATGTGAAATAACTGGATAATAACATTTTTTTTAACTAGTATGTTTGAATCATCTTTGTGTTCTACTCTGTTTTATAACTGAATCCACCATTACAGCCATCTAGTAGGTGTGTAGAGCCAAGACAGAAATGTTATGCAAAAATGATTAATCCTGTTTATTCTGTTACTTCTGTTGAAACTTCAGGAGGAAAAAATATTCTCGTGCCTCCTGTAACAAATAGGGACATTTCTTCCAACTTCCACTACAATAGTTTCTGTGCATATTGACTTCCCTGAAAGTCTCTTAACTTTATTTCTGCATTCACAAATGCCTGAAAGCTGTTGTATGGTATTTCTTTTTGTTCCTAAAGAATAGCTATAATAGATTTAAAGCTTATTTTTATTCAAGAACGTTTTTCAGTTACTGTGGAAAGGAGAGAGGTTCAGTATTTTCAGGATATAAACCCTTCTGTAGGTTTTTTTTTCTCCTGTAGTGTAGTATAAACCATTTCTCACTTCCAGCTTAGGAGTGCATAATAACAGATTCTTGCATGCACCATAGATTATCCATGTATGTGGGAGGGATTCATATGTCTGAAATTAAAATTTGCATCAGATAAACATGATGTATTTAAATTCCATTAATTTGCATGCCATAACTAAAATGTATGTTCTTGGTAGTTCTGTAGTCTGTATCTGTTTTGGGAATGGCATTTATAGATCAGCTTTAATGATCCAGTGTGACTTGTGCACTTATTGCTTGTATACAAAATGTACTCCTGTGTGTTGTTCTGGATTTGTTGTTTTGAGTTTGTCAAAGAACAATTTGTATGTTAAGATAGAGCCTTTGAAAGGAAAAAATGGGAATTCAGGTGAGAGGTCAACATGGCCACACAAGGAGCAGATAAAGGATAACATAAGGATGAGGTTGGGTGCTCCAATAACCTTCCTCAGTGAGATATTGCAGTATCATTATGCAAACACATCTATGGCATGGCACTGCTTTAAGGCTTAAGAAACTGTGCAACTCTAATGAATACTTTAAAACAGGGAATTCAATTGCATCTATTCCATTCGAGAGAAAGATGAGAAGTGATTGCTAATGCACTTTACAAAGTGCTATATCTAGCAGATAATTTTTAACTCTTTAAGTGGATTAACTTGCACACTGAAAGTATTTTTTTTTGAAGTGTTTGCTTTCTCATCTCCTTAATCCTATTGTCAGTTTAGAATCATCCTGCCTGCACAAATCAATCATATAATAGGTTGAAAAGTCTGCTAAATTTGTGATGAAAATTGTGGCAGGTTCAAAATTCTGAGCTTGTTGCTTCTTTTGATTGCTGGTTTGCATTTTAGTTATTCTGATTTCCTAGAGAGTCAGATAATCGTGTTCTTAATTCAGATATGATCTATTATTTTATGTATTTGGTTAAGTATTTCTTTAGAAACAATACTACTTTATCTCAAAATTATCCAGGCAGAGAGGACTGAGTTGACATCACCTGCAAAGCCAATGTAACATGGTTCTAGTTTTAAACAGCAAAGGAATAAGATGTGGTTTGGTTTTGAAAAACATTAATAAACTTTTACCATGACAATCTACCTGCCTTTTTTTTTTTTTTTTCTTTTCAATTTTTCCGGTATCTAATAGTTTAGAGCAAACCTATAAAAATACTTGGTTTGTATGTTTAATGCAAATATCACTATTTCAGTGAAACTGTAAATGTTTTTCTCTCTCTATGAAGTTGTCTATCGATCTTAAATACAGGTAACCTGAAAGCTCTGTGTGGCAACTTGAGAACTAGTGAATCCCCCCTCCCTGTAGAACCTGTGACCAGCAATAAGTGGACATTATGTGAAGCTCTCAAGTATTCTCTTTTCTCTAAAAATCGCACTTGAGATATATCTGCTCACTTGCACCTCAATTAAAATGAACTCAGATATCTCTGTTACAACTGAGCTCTCAGTTGTTAAACTTTGCTGCGTATTTAGAACTTATGGAACAAATTATTCCTATTTTTGTGTATCTACATTGGTGTTTTGTCACGTGTAAGTTTTACAATTGGATATATGTCGTTCTTGAAAGACTGAAAGGCATTACGTGCTTCTCAAGATGGGCATGCCAGTCATTCTGTCAGTAAATATTTATTTATCTTCATAGCCATGAGGATGCTGGTTTTCTGAGGAGCTATATTAATCATTTGGGAAAATCTGTGTTTTGGTAGTCATTTAAAATTGCCCATTATTTGTGAAAGTGACATCGCTTGGCCAGTTTGTTTAGGATAAATGGATAAGCTGTTTTCCACAGTGTACTACAGAAGTGCTCCATTACTTTTTCCAGGGTTAGGAACTTGACTATTTGGTCTGATATCTTTCAGTTTACACATATACGTGATGTTTTAAGAGCCAAGTGAGGAACTGGACTTTTTTTTTTTTTTTTTTTTTTTTTTTTTTAAAAACAGTTTATGCATGGAGGATGCTTTACCTAAAAGTATTTTGAGCTTAAATCTTGAAAATTAAGCTGAAAATAAATAAAGGGTGGAGGCCTAGGTTATGTTACAGATTAACTCTCGATAAGATATTCACTTGAAAAAGCCAACAGAAACTGAAGAATGCTTCTGAATTAGTTGTTTGAAATGGTCTGAAATGATGTGGACATTTTCTTAAAAAGGTAGTTCTAACTATGGAAATCCAGAGTGAGTTTTCAAGGAACGTCAAACCCAAAATGACTGTGTCAGTGGCAGTAATGAACAGAGGGAGAACGAGGGGCTGTGCCTTGGAAGTTTTCACTGCGTCATTGTAAGGACAGGGTCAGCTGGGACAGTGTGGCTGCATTTGGGTGAGAATTTTCCTCGGTGCCAATATTTACAGATACAGGAGAAGGGAAGTTGCATTTGTCGTGCACCCTATCCTTTGGTAACATTTGATGGGGTTAGAAACAGCTGCATGCATCTGTTTTCTCTTCTTCTCCTTAAAATGACACATCAGTGCAAAACCCAATTTCTGACCACACGTTTACACCAAATGCTGGCCTGAAGTAATTTATGCAGCAAGATGTTGACTGCTGGTAAATTGGGATTTGGGGTTTATTAATGGAGCCTTAGTTCTGTTAACTGGTGTTTTCCCATGGTCTGTGTTTTCGTGGTTATTCTGTTGGGGTTTTGCGAGTAAAGTGAGAAAATAAACTGTTGTTTTGAAACATCACATAATATTCCATGTCATGGTGTACAGTGCTGCTGTCATTGTTTTAAAATTGGTATTTTTTTTTTTCTGTTTAATGATGATAGATGTGCTTTGTTTTAAATAGTGAAGTGGTTTGTACAAAGGGTAATTCCTCTTAAATGGAGCAATTGCTCATAGTGGACATTCACAGATCGAAAACAATTGAACTGAAACTTCAATATCAACCTTTTCGGTCTTTAACAAAGTAGTTCATGGTACAGCTCTCATATCAATGGTGAAAAGAATCCACCATGAAAACAAAGCAGAAACCAACAAAGCCTCCATCTCTACCCCAGCTATTCCATTACTGCTTACATGGTAAATTAGTGTAATTTTATTTGTGCCTTCAGCGTTATGACTATGGAGAAAAGCTGAATTCCCCTCTCAGTTACTTATGTCATGCTTCTGGGTCTGATGATTTATAGGAATCTGGAAGACTTTTTATCACATTCTTTCTTCATGGCTTAATTCAATGTTGATTTATTTGGTAGCATTTTCAATTGATGTAGTCAATAGTGTCAATAATGGAATAAGGAACAGATTATTTCTGTGCTAAAATTGTGTAAAGAATTGAATGGATGAACAATTCAAACAATTCCCGGATACAGTGTAACTTTTTTAATAGAGCAAAAGGACCTCAATTGCTGAATGCTACCATTGCTGTTAAAATTCTAAGTATTTGGTTTTTGCATTTAATACTTCAGTGACTCTTCAAAAGTTCAGGTATGTCAGTTGAATTCAATAACTGATGTTTTATGGTGACACTGTTTAAACCAATTATGAGAACACTGCCTTTCTTTGCCTAGTCCATTTATAGTACTCACTCTGTGGCTCTCCTGTAAAATCAGTTAATCTGACTTTAGTTCTTGAGAATTTTAAGTATCTGTTAGCTTACAAATTGGAGTCTTTGCACGATTTTTTTTCTCTCTGCTGTTTCATGGCAATTTTCATGTGAGAATGTAAAAACTCTGTTTATGACTGCGTGAGTGCAAAGAAGTCCACGGTACTAATGCTCACTTACCATCTGTTTTTCTTACAGCTGGGCCTTGAATAATTGTCCAGTAGCTGATGGACTGAGGGTAGGCAATATTTTCAGGGTTTTCTGATTCATTTAACCAGCTTCGCTGCCCCAAGAGAAACACAGTGCTTGTTTATTCATATGTGTAGGGTAAAAGCCTGGGCTATATCAGACAAATTATAGCACTCTGTTAAAACAGAAAAGGAACTCCCATTCTACAGACCATGTCCTGTGGATGCGTTTGTACCTAAGGGGGCACTGTGGCACTCCTAGGGAATTTTGTGTGTGAATGAAACAGCCCTCAAAAGGTGGGAGTGCAGCTGTTGCATCCAGGAGTGCTATAATGCGGATTTCAGGAATGATGTCTTGCTGTTTATCCTGATCACGGTAAATAAGATCGTTTGGTATTCACCAATAAACTCGGAAGCTGGTATTTGAGACTCCACCTGTGATTGAAGCCAGATTTCCATGTTTAGATACCTTTTGTCTCCCAAGAGCTGCTGTGTTCTTTTCCAGAGGCTAATGAGAAGTGGCTTAGAGATCAAGTGCTGTAGCAGCTCTCAGTCTGAATAAGAGCTAGTTGGGGGCATTTAACTCCAGCCTTGTCAAACAAGGTCAGTCTCTCACAAAAGCGAGAGGAGGTGCTTTAGTGAAGTACTCCCCTCTTTAAATACTAGAAGGAGGGGGGGGAAAAAAACCCAAGCAAAAAGAGAAAACCAACTCCAAACACAAAAAGCCTCAACCAACCAGAAGAATCTGTTAAGAAGGTTACCTGCTGCTTTGGACTATAAGAGCAAGAGCAGTTGCAAAGGAGCTTCCATGTGACAGGAGCAGGTGAATATCTTCTGGCTTAGAACCATTGGGTTTTTTTTCTAAGTGACCTCTTTGAGCATTTTAAAACACTTTCTGAAAAAAGCATGGCTGGATATTTTGTTGTGAGCTATTTGGAAGTTATCCCCATTCATTAATATTTGCTAAATATTTATATGGATGGGTGCTTTCTGAAAAAATTGTGGTGTGTTATTTTATGTCAAGGAAAGTGTGTGGTGGTTATGTAAGCAGGGGTTTTTCTCAGGGCAGCCAGTAGATATTTCAGTTTGTTTAGATTTTTTTTTTACCATAGCCATTCCAAACTAGACTGACATTTCTTTGGTTTTCAATGTGTCTATTTCTGAGTTGGTAAATAAGTACTATGATCATGTTGATATTAGTCCTGCTAAAAATATTTTTGAAGTATTTAATAGGTGGCATAAATGAAAGTGATAAAAGTTGTGACACTGGAATTTATCACCATGTTTTATAGAGTTAGAATAGTGTTGGTGGAAGGGAGAAGTCAACACCCTCTAAGAATCCTTCAAGCTTTCGTGCCTTTTAAAGGTGCGTGTGCGATTGATTTATCAGTTCTCAAGTGTGGCGTGCAGTGCAAGAGCCCTCCTGAGAAGCTCCTGTCATTTCCTTGCTGGCATTGCTCGTTTCCCTCCGAGTTGCCTAGTGCAGCACCATTGACTTCTTTTACATTTTGCTTCCCCTCCCACTCTGTCAGTGCAGCAGCCCGGTGAATTTAATTAGACAAAATAGCATAGCTAATGCCTGTGCTCTCCTGCCTAGTTGTAGTTGGGCCTTTGGTCTTTTGCACTAGAGCAGGCTCCAGCTGTGGAGAGATCTCGCAGTGTTTTGATCCTGCTCTTTCTTGTTGTGTTGAACACAGGCAGATTCAAAATTAGATACTGTAGTAAGAGCTGAAGCATTCAGTGAATTATTTTTTGTTCACAGTGAGTCACTGGTTTTTACTTTTTCCTCCAGATATGGAAAGAAATTCTGTGGTACTTCAAAATTGCAATACTTAAGATGTTCAAGTACTCATGAATAAGAATGCAAGTGCTTTCATCTGAGACCATCTACAAATTTACCTTTTAACCCTTTATTGGAAAATGCACCCAAAAATGTTGTTCTTCCTAATTGCAACATTGTAAATATGATTTTTTTTGTAACTGTGCATCGACCTTATACTGTCATCTCATATATATATTTGTGGTTTCTGTATATACTTATAGTTTTAATATGCCTTGCCTCAATTCCTTACTGGCTTGCACTAATATTTATTATAATTATGATGTACTTTTGAAGTTGACTTCTTTGGTTTTGTTTCTCATAGCATTGTGTTTTATAGCAATCATCATTGCCTCTGTTGTGGACAGTAAGTCTTGTATACCTGAAATACCTAAAATACAGATATTGATTATGGGCATGAAGCTTAATTTACAAACAAAGATAGAGAAGAAGTTTTAAAATACAAGCTTATGATTTCATAGTGGCTCAGTCTTTCATGAGGGTGTGTGAAATTTAAGTATTTCTTTGAAATACGTTACAATGAACATTGTAAAGGGAGACAAAAACAAGGTTAAAAAGTTCTCCCTGAGAAGAAGAATTTGCCAGAACAGAGGCAATGTGAAAATTTGGGGGTGAAAAGAAGCTAGGCAGCCCATATATTCCATGAGTGTCCCCTCCTTAAGCTTTTTTCCTTGTCATGTATTAGTCCTGTCTCTGGGATGTTACATGGCTGCATGGCTCAATTAATGCTCTGTGGCAGGAGGATGAAAAAAAGTCTCTGTCTTGTCAGAAGTGAAGTTATTTACTTTCAAAAGCTGACAGAATAGCACTGCAGGGGCTTCATTTATTTCCGTTCAGAATGTCATTATTGTGTAATGCAGAGGGACTCCTGCATGCATTGCAGGCTTATTCTTGTAATACCGAGTCTGCTGGATGGCTGCAGAAGTGTAAAATGGCCCACTGGAATGTTTCCCTGTTCTGACTTCAGCTTGTTCACTTTTGCAGAGCAGCATTCCAAGTGTCTTAAATATTTATGGCTTAGACAGCAGTAAATGTGTTTGTCGGTGGTGCTGATGCTGGATCCCTTTGGAATGATGCTCTGGCCCGGCTGTAAGACTGATGGTATCCTCAGTTACCTTTGCAATGTGTGTCATTTTCCCTGATGGGTAGCATATGGTTTGAGACTGCTTTTTCAGCATTCTTCTGTCGTGCTCTTTAGTTTTCCCAAGTCTAGCCCCAAAAGGAATGTTTTAGTGCAGAATGTTTTATAAAGATTACTTGCTATTTCATCTCAAAGTTTGGGAAAACATTCGACTTTGCTGTTGTTGTATTGCACGTACTTTAGAGGCAGGATAAGTAATTTTGATATTGCCTACCCAAGTTCAGCGTGTCTTGCTGCAAAAATACAGGAGTGTTCAGAAACTGCAGTTCCAAGGGGCTTGGTTTATTTTTTTCCTTTCTCTTTGATACCATCTCTTCCAGCTTTACTTGGAATACCAGGCTTGCCATGTACACGTGAAATTGCCTGTTGCTGTTTGGAAAGCTTTTTGATACACCACAAGTAAAAACAGCACAGTTCAGGAGTTCCCGTACCCTTCTTTGTGCCTGCTCTTTAAATAAATAAATAAATGTCCCAATAGAAAATTACTTAATTTGGAGTCACATTTTTAGTGATAGTTGATTTTTTTTTTTTTTAAGGGAAAACCCTCTTTGATTAGATTTTTTTTTTTTTTTTTTTTTTTTTTTTTCAGTTTAGAGTGGTAAACTGAAAATTATTAAAATGCCAAGTTCTTTTGTCAGTAGTGAATTTTATTTGCACACAACCTGTCTTTAAATGAAGGGAAAAGGATTCTGCTTCTAAATGGGCTTGCTTACTCCTTTCCTGCTTTTCTCTTCCTTTTATTTGCAGACATAAAATCCAATAAATTTCTATTGCAGTTGCTGGGCTTGGGGGAGAGAAAGGAGAGGGAGAAGTACAAAGCTATTGGGAAGCGTCAAACGCGGTGGATGATGAAGTACATTCATAGCAGCCAATTCCAAGCCCAAAATCCCTGTTGTGCAGGAAGGCTTCCCAGCTCACACAGGAAATTCAGCCATTGCACGGCAGAGTATTAATGATTTATACACCCTGCACCACTGCTTTTGTTCACTCGCAGAGCCGGGCTGTGTTAATAAAGGAATTTCAGGGAAAAGGGTCCTGGCATGCTGAGTTGTTTTGCTCAGTGTGGTGGACGCTGCCTCATAAATCAAAGGAATTTAGTGCTTTACAACCTTTCAGAGCTGCTGAGGGTGGTTGGTTTTTTTTTTTCTTTTTTTAATCTGATACACCTAGGAATATTTTCATTTCTTTTCTATAAAGAGTGAATGAACTACTGGATGAGATCTATCTCAGCTGTTTTAGGGTTGATTGGTTTGCTTCACAGTGGCATTATACTTCCATTTGTTTTCCATTTGGATTTATGCTTTATGGTGTTGTCTATGGAAGGAGACTAGCATGGTTTTATTACCATGAAGAGATGCAGATCACATTATATTGTCTTGTTTCTTAGAAATAACTAAATGAAATATAAAGGCAAAATAGATTTGCAGTAAGCAAAGCAGTTTTATTCTTTACCTAAAATAAAAACAAATAATAACACTTATTTAATATTATCATTTTAAAATAGTTTTTGTTTTTATTAGCAAAAATAAGCTTCCATGTTCCTCTACAGTACATGTGAGTGATAATTTTTGAAGTTGCTTTTTTGCCTGGAAATTTTGTTTCTTAATAGCAAGTGCAGGATTAGGTACTTAATTTTGTATTGATTTACATAATTATCTTTTTCAAATAGCGGAACAATATTCATATTATGAAAGAAAATATGTATCTACATTTGATTATAGAAATGAAGATAAAGAAGGATGTTTTTTAAAAAAAATTCTCTGAAATTTTGATGTGATCTAGAGTATTGAATAATGTTATGGGACATTGTCCTAGCAGAAAACCACTTGGTTGGATAGTTGTGGAACCTAATCTTTGCTTTCCATTGCCTCTTTAAAAGCAAGTTGGGAGAGGGAATAAGAAATAATTGCAGGGAATGTGTTTTGCAATTAAAGGGAACCTGGATTTGCAATTAAAGGGCATCTTAAGATGGTATCACACAGCAGGCACAATGTTTTTAGCTTGGATCATTCAGAGTCATAGATTCAGGTACCTTTTTGTCCAGAAAACGCAACTGTCCTGTCCTGGCTTGGTCACAATAGAAACGGTGATTCCCTCTGAGCTTTGTGGGAGTCAACAATGTGGGGATCAGTACTGCAGAAGTTACAGCCACTTAATAGTGAGAGGGATTCTTTCTTTGTAGTTTTTGTGGTCTGAAAGCAAATAAATACCTTACTTTCTGTTTTCCTCCCTGATTTAAATATCACAGATTAATATAAGGCAGGTGCCCAGGAAATGAAGTTTATGTTTATAGAGTAGCGTTGCTGTTATTTGTTTGTCCTCCATTATTTGGGTGCATGAGTGTTTCATTGTATTTAATTATGTCTGTGAGGCACAAGACAACAGTCAACATCTGCTCTATTGTTGCCGTGGCTTACAGATAGCTTTGATGGGTTATTAAACAATCTATTTTTCAAACAGCAAACAGGGAAATAAGCTGCACACATATTATGTAATTTTCTAAAGGTACGTTATGTAATTAGTCATCTAGTGTTTGCACACTCATCTTTTATTTTAGTTGAATATATGCTATTCCATTTTTAAGAAGTGATGATCCTTGGCAGTTTTTATTTAATAGTGGATTTCTAGTTTCTCTATGGCTTGAGTTGGTTTCCCACTAGTAATTTGATTTCACCATACATTTCATATTGAAATAATGCATCTGAGATGTGAATGCTAATACAGAAATTTAAAATGTGCATTAACTTTCATTTGTTACTGAAACAGCTACTTACAAACTATTACTACAGAAACATCATTAGGTACCTTGAACTATTTTTGAGTAAAGGTTTATGCTGTTACCAAGGCATCAGTTGGGGAAGGCAAGGTTCAAACTGGTTTGACTCTCTTAGATCTTACTCAGGGCAGAAGTTCCCTCAGTGGTCCCTGGGTGAGAGAAGTTGTACTGTACAAGGAGGGAGATGACTCTGTAGAACTTGACTCTTGTACAAATGGATTCCCTGATGGAAAAGTGCTTGCGTGCTAATCTGCTTTTAATTTTGTTTTGCTTTAATGTACCTGTCAACTGTTTGAAGTTTCTTTATGTAACACTGGTATCCACTGTACTGTATCTGGATGCATTAAGGCAAATCACTGAAAGATTGCAACTACCCAGCATGTGATTTGTTTTTGCCTCAAAATAAAATGTAGAAGAAAATGTTCCAGACACAAATGATGAACAGATCCTAAAATTAGACTTTCTGTAGCTTTTTATCATTGCAGAAAGTCACCTATTAAAAATGTTTGAGAACATGAATCTGTAATATTTTCACGGCTCCTGAGCTGCTGCTGCCCACAGTTCTAGAGCTGCAGCTCGCTGGGGTTGCTTCTGACAGCAGGACTTCTGAGGCTTTGGAAACGTTGTTAATCCAACGAGGCTGACTCAGGGTTGCAGGTTTTCCATTGCAATAAAGTGGTTCAAAATCCTTGGAATGTGAAGTCTGCCCTGGTGAGCCCCAGACTACTGCATCCAGCTGTGGATGAGATTGCCCAGAGAGGCTGCAGGGTCTCCCTCACTGGGGGTATTCCAGAACCACCCGGACACAGCCCTGTGCTCTGGGATGGCCCTGCTGGAACAGGAGGTGGCACCAGATGACCCCACTGTGGTCCTTTCCAGCCTGACCCCCTCTGGGATTGTGTGACGTGTTGCAGCAGCTCCAGAGGAGGCACCGAGGCCATCAAAGGAATGAAGCAGCTCTCCTGTGAGGAGAGGCTGAGACAACCGGCATTGTTCAGCCTGGAGAAAAGGAGCCTCTGGGGTGCCCTAATTGTGGCCTTCCAGGGCCTGAAGGGAGGAAAGATGGACAGAGACCTTTTATGAGAGCATGAGGTAATAGGACAAGGGGGATGATTTTAAACTGAGACAAAGTACGCTTAGAGGAAATGTTAGGAAGAATTTCTTACTGTGAGGGTTGTCAGACACTGGCACAGGTCGCCCAGAGATGCTGTGGATGCCCCATCCCTGCAAGGGTTCGAGGTCAGGCTGATGGAGCTCTGCCCAACCTCTTTTAGTGGAAGGTGTCCCTACCCGTGGCAGGGGGAATGAAACTGGATGATCTTAATGGTCCCTTCCAAACCAGATCATTCTATGAACTAAACCATCCCTTGTATGTTCATAAAGAACTTAATTCAAAGGAAAAAATAGATAAAAAACACAGTTACTTGGAAAATTATGCATCCTAACAGATAGGAGTGGTGTTCCAGGAGCTTCTTGAAATGTCATTTTGCAAAATGGCTGTAATTTTTAGTGTAGAATGAAAATTCTTCTCTTTTTAAATGCAAGGGCTTGCTAGAAATACCTTGTAATCTCCTTCTCACCTACCTGAAATCGAAACAGAGGTTTCAGATCTGTTCCTTCTGTCAGTAGATGCTCCTCAATGGGTGTGGAGAATTACTCTTGCAGTTTTGGCAAATGGCAACTCAAACAGGAACTTCTAATTACAGTTTTATAGGAAGTGGAGGAATGCTGAGCTACTGCTCTTTGTAGAGAACTTTGTTTTCAAGGTGTTTCCAGAAACCCGCTGGGGACAGGGGAGGAACTGTGGGTTCATTTTATGTTTTATTTTCTCTAATATCTGTTACTGAATTTGGTGTGGTGTGTCTCTTGGGAAGTGCTCATTATAAACAAACATTGGTGTTTGTGTGCGACCAAACAACCCAGGCAAGTGTCTCCAAGAGCCTGCGTGGGAACTGAGCATTCCCGGGCTTTTTTCTGACGTGTGATGCAGACGTGGATTTTCCTGGGCGAGAAAAGCAGGATTAGAATTTCTGCTGGGGTGGATCAGTTTATTGGTTTCTGCTGAGAATGTTAGCATTAGGCTTTGCTGTGAAATTAATGCATTGTACAGTGAGTGTGCATTTTCTGTCATTTTATTCTTGTATATCTTGCTCAAGAATAGTTTTAAGTGTTTATTTGCACTAAAATTGTACAAGTCGTGTGTGCCCATTTCCAGAAGAAAAGGAACTTTGAAGCTGCTTTATGAAAACTCCAAGGGAAAGCTGTTTTCGGTTTTATTAAGGAAGCTGAGTTAGGGCAGGCAGCATCTGATCTGTGAGAGTGGTGGGCACTGGTTACTCTCAGAGTTTCACAAGGACTCAGGGCTGTGGAGCACAAAATATTTCAGTGTTTTCTTCGTGTGATCCTAAAGGGCTAATTAGGGCTGAAGGGTTGAGAATAAATCAGGAAATTTAGCTCTTTGGCCATGAATGGCCAAATAGATCAGTAGAAAGCAACAAGTATTGTTAGGCAGTAGTCCCAGATCACACAAGCATCCAAGAAAGGAGGCTCTGAAGAAGACCTATCAATAAGAAAGAAAATGAGTTAATTATAGAAACATTTGAAAATAATTTCTGTAAGAATTCACTACTCCCAGTTGACTCATTAATTATCCTGAAATCTGACAGTTCTGTAGAAGCAGCCATGTACTGACAGAGATCTTCCAATAATAGCATTTATAATCCAGATGTGCAAAAGTCAGATCTGGCTTTTGAACCTCCTATACAGTTCATGTTTGTTGAGCAACTCAAATTCAAACTCGGAGAGGAATATTATATTTCTTGTTTTTATTTGTTCCTGGTGTTCAGTCACGTGTATTTTGTTGATTTAGTTCTTTACTAAATAGTATCAGATGTTTCATTTTGTTTGGTTAGGAATAAATCACCATTGAAAAACTTTTGAGAGAAGGTAGGATGCTCTCAGTCAAAGAATTTGTGTTCCCTTTTTGGTCTTTGATCGCCTGATCTTGCACTGCAGGAGAATTGACAACTTCTGAGGTCTTAGAAGGAGGCTACTTACTCTTTGTCTTATTTCTTGCAGCAATAAAAATCTTACTAATGTCCAACTAATAATTTGAGTATTCACTAAAGCACTTATTTCAATAAAAATAGAACTAATCCTCTTCTGTTGTCCTTCTCAGCACAAATTTATCCCAGTCCTTTGCTGGTCCCTTCCAAGGGCACTGGCACAGGTTGATTAAAACCTAAATGAAGGTGAGTTGAAAAAGCCATTCTTTCTCTATTCCCTTCTAATATCAAATGGAATTGAAAAAAGTAAATAAGTGGGTGGCAGGAAAGTCTTTTGCCATCTGGCACTGATACCAATAGTGTTCTGATCTTAGGTGCTTTGTCTCCTCTCCTCTCCTCTTACTCTGAGCAGTAGTATCCATCCCCCTGCTTTACATTGTCCCTAGAAAGTTGTGAGAGACAACATTAGAAATCAACTATTCCCATTAATTCAGTACCCACTATGATGGCTGAAGAATATGTAGGGCTGGACTGTGTAATGAGTAAGTAGAATATTTTTAATAGGGGAGGGAAGAAAAGTAAACACACAATGTGATTCTTTCAGGTGAGATCTATTTCCTGTGTTACCAGGAAGGTTTCTTGAAGCTTAATCCTGGGAATTTTGTTCTTCCAAGTAAGTTCTCCTGTGTACCAGCTCTTTCCACAGAGGTGCCTACAGAGTACCAGAGCAATCCCACTGACATTGATCTGGCTTCAGTCACAGACCCTCAGACTGGGGCAGAAGAGATGTGACCCACCTCAGGGAAAGCCAGGTTTTAGCTTGGCCTCGATAGGCCACGTGTAAGACCCCACACTGAGTTTAGGAGTGTGTTGAAGTGCTGGACATGGGATTAGGTGTGTCTCCAAACATGTGCATTAGGAAATATCTGTGAGACTGAATTGACTTCAGACATTAAGTAGCAGTGAAGTTGAAAAAGCTTTCTTAACTTTCTGCCTTTCAGATTTGGAGACAAACTTCCTATCAGCTGAGCTTTCTGATGCTTTCAGCCAAATGCTGCCTGCCTTAGAATCTCCTTGCTTGTAGCTCTTGGCTAAACTTCAGTACTTAAACTACTGCCAGTGTCTTGAGTAGAGCTGAGTTATGGCTTACATTGCATCTAATGCCTTCAAGTCTTGATATTTTATCTCTTGAAAATATGAAACTTGTCAGTAGTGAACAGAAATTCCCTCTGATCCCTTTGAAGACCTATACGTCTTTATGATTTTGGGGTTTGAATTGGTTGTTTCTCCAAGGCACCCTGCTCACTTAGGATATCTACCCTCTGCTGGTTTCTGCAATCAAACCATAGCACTTGGCATGGTAGGGTGCTTGAATGATGTATTTATACAGGCAGGAGGCAGGGTTTAATACCATCTCATGATTCACTGTGCAGTCCTATTAATATGAACTTGACTCGGGGGAATAAGTAGCTGTTACTTGTCAGCAAATCCTGAGTGTATTAAGGGGGTGAAGTTGTATTGAAAGATCCTCACAGTGATACTCTGCTGTTCCCAAGGGAAGCAAATGAAAACTGTACTTTGATGAATAATGAATGTGCTAATTGGGGTCAAGAAGAAGTCATAGCCTCCTGTGATACAGTAGTTAGAGTACCCGACTACAATAATAAAGAAAAGTCTGTTTGACCAGATTTGGCAATAAAAATATGTGACTGTCTGTCATCTTTCATCTCCACACAACTAAAGCCTGGGATGTGACGGTGACAGGCAGGTGGTTTATCTCTTCTGCAACACAGGGGTGTCTTCCTGAGATCCTCTGTGAGGTATTGGTTGGTGCCAATAAGAATATGGCCATGAATTGGTACTGAGACTGGTTGAGTGCTCAGGTAGTGCCAAAAATCCTGTGCGGAATGGATGAAGATCTCTCATGGCATGGCTTGGGTATATCACTAGGATTCATTAAGAGTGGATATTGGTTAGAGTTCGTCTGTTCCTGGTTTGCAAGGAAGAAGGTGCTGGTCTGTGTTTGCAAATCAATGTACCCTAAGGGGAAGATGACAGCATGTTCCTACTTGCTGGCAAAATATATGCAGAAATGTATATTTCTTGGTCATCCTGTATTCAGCACACAGAAGAATAAATGAGAGAGATTAAGGAAGATATATGCAAGTATAATTCTAATGCATATTTTGTGAAATACATTACACATAACCTGACACTTTATTAAAGATGTATGTGATACTGCTTATCATTTGTGGAAGATGTATGTAATTTTCAGTAGTTAGTCTGTGTAACTGCATGATATCAAACAAGCATGAGATCTTGAAAGTGTCCTATGTTTCATACTAAATTTTCTAAGCTGCTTAACTTCTCATGGATTGGCGACTAATCTCAGCTGGTTTAGAAAATGCAGATAATCTCAAGAGCAGAGTAGTGAAAGATATCTGAAGTAGCTGGGAGATGGGAGAGAGTGGCCTCAAAGAGGCCACCCGGGAAACTTCAAATGATTTGGTACAGCTATCCAGCTGATACGAGTTATGTAATAAAAGCCAGCATGGAACTCTGCAAGAGAAGGGAAACAATGCCGTGCTCACTAAAGCAGAAGAAACAAAGTGCAGAATTTTGTAACGTGTCTTCAGTTCTGTGAATGAGTCGTAATGTCTGCATGCCAAAACAACCCTTTGTACTTAAAGCAACGGTATTTTCCTCCCGTTTTGCAGCTAACTTTGAGTGATCCGGGACAGTTGGAGGGATACAGAGAAGCTTCCTTCAGAAATAGAATTGTGCAGTCCCATGGAGGTGTCTGCCACTACTTTTTGTAGCTTTAGGAGACTATTTTCTGTGTGGCACCTTGCAGTCCAATGTCATCCTTTTTTCCTAGCGCAGAGAACAGTAGATTAAATAACTGAAGTTTCCAGATTCATCCTGCTTTAATTTTGACACAAATGCTGGGCAAAAAAATCTGATTGTGATCCAGAATATTTCTGATTGGTATGATAGTACAGCTAAGTTAAGACACCTATAGTTATTTGATTTTTTTTTTTTTTTCGGAGTAGTTGTTCACAGATTGTTCTCAGCTTTTGTGCTTTGATATGTAGAGCTGATGACAGGTCCTTATGTTTCAGTGGTAGCCCAAGGGAAGTCCAGGCACAGAGGGATCCCTAAACTGCAGTTTTAACCTGCTTCTTCTCTCTAGCATACATTAATTACCTGTATTAATATGTGGCTGTGTCTTGCGACTCACTGAAGGGTAAATCACTCTCCCTGCTGTCAGGGGACAAATACTTACCTTTCAGCAATCCAGTCTAAGCAGGGACTGAGGTTTTCCAAGGTGTAGAAAAGGGTGAGCCGTGCCTTCAAGAGTTCTGGAAAAAGTGAAGTTAAGTAGATGTGTGTCTTTTAAGTTTGTGAGTGTTCTTTTATATTGCTGTCATTGTGGTGATCTCCTTGTACCCGATGCAGTTCTCTTCAAAGGAATTTACAATCAGAGATAGATCCAAATTAGAGCTGACCTGCAGAGGAACAAGGATATTGGTCATCACGCCTCTGGACAGTCAGTTCATCCCCCAGACAATGTTTCTGTGTGGCATTCTGGCAAGAGAAGGTTTTATGGGCTGAAAGAGAACATTCATGGATGTTTAGGGGGAGTCTTACCCTGTAGCAGGCAATTTCAGGATAAAGCATCAATGCCATTTGGAGTTTGGTCAGGAGGTGAAGGAGCCCAATATTCAAGGCAAGGCAAAGAGAATGTTAATCTTTGAGGTTTGTCAGGAGTGGCTTGGGTAGGCATAGGCTGAAGTGAGCCTTTGAAGGGGATGACAAGTACTGGATAAAGGCAGTAAAAGGATGTGCTTTGAGGCAGTGCAGGTAGAGAAAGAAGTGATCTTTGTGGCAGCATTCTAAAAGAAATGCAAAGTAAACACACCATTCTTTAGCCAGTGAGATACCAGAGCAGCCCATGGCTCACTACACAGCACTGACAATAAGAAAATTGAAACCAGAGAGAAAGGATTGGCTGTGTACTCAGAAACCAACATTTACTGAAATATTGCACTCCAAATGTTGCAAGGCCAATTGGCCTACAGGGCAACAGCCTTAATTTCTCTAGGGCTACAAATAGTTTCCCAAATATATTTCCCAGCTTCTGTCTGAAGCTCTTGTATTTTGCAGGACTGTAATTATTTATTTTTCTTTATTTATCTTCGAAATCTTAAAAAAATTACTATCATTGTATATTTAGAAGAAAATGGCTAAAATTTGAACTTGAGTGGAATTGAAGCATTGTTGTTTTTTGACTGAAGAATCAGCTGTGTTCATCTTGACCTGCTGCTAGTTTTTAATGTGCTCCTAAGAGCTAATGTAATTGTTAGATGCTAATGTAATTTTTAAATGGAAACTCTAAGTTCAGAAGAAAAATGTGTTAATTCTAAATGTGCTGTATCCCACATGCTTGAAAAAGGTGGTTTCTCCCAGTTTTAAGCAGTTTCTATATCCTTGGCCTATTCTCCAGCATGAACTGAGATGCTTAATAAACAGCTCTGGCAATATCTGCCATGCTGGTTATGGGTATGAGACCAGCAGGTACCTTTGATTTGTACAGGTGACGTTTTCTGCTTTAGGAGTCAGTGAAATACCCGTGCTGTGTTTTGGTTCTGCTGGCTGGGGAATTGGTGGCTGGCATGAGCAGCTCCTACACGCGCTCCATGTGCAGGAGAGGGGAGCAGCGAGCAGCTGCGGACTGGGCACAGGTCTGGCCTCTGCTTCTGGTGCACTTGAAGAGCCTTTGGCCCTAAATGGCTTTTGCAGAAAGGTGGAAATAGTCTCTGGAAGACAAGTGCAGCAGTTAGAACAGTGTCAGCAGCTGTGCTGGGGAGGGTGGGGGAAGATGTGCAGGACAGCTTTTTTTGCCTGTCAATATTTCCTTCAATGCCAGATCACCTCGGGCAATGCTAATCAACAGCAGCTCACCTTCTCTTTCAAAGCATGTGTGGTGCTGGTGTCTGGTAATCCTTTTGTAGAGACAGTAATCTAAAGTTGCTGTGGATGAGGGAAATTATCAGGAGACTCAGAAACCAATTTGTCCTTTAAGTTTTCGGGTTTCCTGTACCAGAAAACCACTGAGAAACCTTTAAGAGAAAACAGAGGGAATTTGGAGAATAGGAAAGGTGACCAGAAATGGGAGACTTGAACTTAAAAGAATCAAATATGACATAGCATAAGCTATGAAGAGGGTGCCAAAGTGGTACCTGAATTATTTATGATCTGAGAGACAGGAAAGTTAGGCCAGTGTTGGAAGGAAGTAGAAATTATTTAAAGTTCATTGGTGTTGTGCAGCACTTGGAAGAATTATTGTTTGGGGTATTTTGAACTAGATACAGGTATTAAGAAGAATTAATTATTTGGCAGAAAGATGGTCTAAATAGATTACTTCTGTCAGAATGTGATTAGAGCATACATCATTGATTGGCTGATGACTGCATTGCAGGGATCTGCCTTTTCCAGGCATTGTGGCCCCAGGGAAGTTGCTTAAGTCCTTTTTTTTTTCTTTTTT
>WEKY01059635.1:378937-419665 GCA_013390045.1 Picathartes gymnocephalus
GGGGGGAAATGGTACTACCAATGCAGTTGAAAAGTGTTCTTTGTACGAATACTTCTCTAGTCTCTTGTCTTCTCTCTCCCTGATGTCAAACCTGAAAATGGCATTTTGGAAACCAAGCACACATTTGAATTATTGTCCTGATGAGTGAATTACAGCATTAAGTGGTCCGACCAATTTGTCCCCCAAGATTTCACCTGCATTTACAATATCTCTGGTCAGCTTATGCCACCAGAATGCTTATTGTTTTTCTCTTAGAGTAAATCAAAGTATCTAAAATAAATAATGCAAAGGACATTTGATAGGAATATTTATATCATCCTCTTCTAAGCAGTAATTATATAACACTCAGAACTTTAATGGAAATTTTCTTCAAAAATATGCCTTGATAAACTGATTATGTAAATGTTTTTTTCTAGGTTGCAGGTTAAGAACAACAACTCAGAAATATTTTTGAATATGAGGCATTTTTAACATTTTATAGGCTTCTAAGATGCCAGTTTATTTATTTGCATGGATGTCTACAGAAAGTAGGTGTACCTCTGATCAAGGATTCCCCATGATTTCCAGCTGGATTTATTCCAAGATTGCACATGAAAGCAGCGTAGAGCATTGCCTAGAGATTTGGGGACTATTTGGGAGGGGTTTTCTGTGTTTTGTGTTACATGGCTGAGCAAGAGAGATCTCTGTGGGGCACGGTTTGTCTTGAGAGGTACTGCACCTTCAAGTGCTGCATATTATTTTACTTAATGCTGTGTATGTGCATCCTGCTCCAGCCTCTCCTAAAATCATCAGTAAACCCTGCCATGCATCCTCTGCTTTCTTTTGTCACATGCTCTTGTTACAGAGCAGTGGAATGTGTGAAACCTGGGACAAGGAAAAAAAAAAAAAAAAAAAAAGATGTACTCAAATACTGTGGATACATCTCTGGACATGCCTTACGTGAGCAGCCATGTGCATTTTCTTAATTGTATGTATTCTATTAAGGGGATTTGTATTCCTTTTACTGAGATAATGTGTTTGAGTGAGGTGATGGAAAGTGAAATTCTTGTGTTCTTGGAGAGACTCAAGTTCCAGGGTTACAGAGATGTTGATATGTATCAAATTATGCTACACATACATGCAAACTTATTTCCCAGTAAATAAATATACCTTTAAAAAGCTTATTAGAATGATGGTCTATGACTTACTAACACATTCTTAAACAAGAAAATGTCTTTTCCTCTTCCTTCCTTCTCCTGGGTAAAACTATTGGAGGGACAAAAAAAAAATCACATGAAATTACAAATAATGCATAAATAGCTTTATGCCTCCTGTGGGTGGGGAGATATTTTCTGCCTTGGCACAAAAGACCCAGTGGTGGCTTCCCGGGCTGTGACAGCTCTGCTGCCCCCGGGACCCGGGCAGGGACTGCAGAGCAGCCACTGCCTGTGCTGGGGGCAGCAAGGCCCACCTTGTGTCAAAACCGTCCTGCTGCTTCTCCTGGCAAGGGAAATGAAAAAAATGCCATCTAGGATTAAGTGCTAATCCAGTAAGAGGTTTCTTCTCCTGCCCTCGGTGCCCCTGCCAGTTTAGTCATTTGATTCCCAGGAGAGAGCCCTTATGTCCGGATAAACAGGGCAGTCCGGAGGGGGGCAGGTGGCCAAGGTCCCTCTGCCCTGGCCAGGGTGTGCAGCGTGGATCCATGGCCCTGTGCTGCTGTACCAGCTTACCAGTTCTTGGAATAAATGTGAAACCAAGCTCCACCTATTACTAAATTACAAAGTTTGTTTTAAGGCTGCACTGTCTGACAATTCAGAGAATAGTATGTTTTGTTAAATAACACCTGAGAGATTATATCAGCTCCATCTTTTACGACTCTGAGTGTTTCAGGTATAGAAAATGTTCGCAGTTGCTCTGGTTACTTGGAATGTTAGATTTATGATAAAATATTTTGAAAACACTCATACAATGTTTGATATTTTAATAATGGATGCTAAATTATTTATTGCATGGCTGAGTTAGGCAGCTCCATTTCCATTTAGCAGGGAAAGAGGAGTTCCTAGGCATTTTTATAAAAGGTATTAAAGTTGAAATTGCTTAGACTTTTCAGTAAACTACTGGAAAGTTCTAGAAGGAGCGATAGTTCTATGTATAGAAAATCTGGAACTTTATATATAAGCTTATAAAGATGGAATTATTTGTGAATATGGTCAGTATTTTTAAAGATACACTTTTATTTTAACATAGTGACTAGAAAAGTTGTAAGAGTTCTTAGGTCTTAAGCTTGTGTTCATTGTTAGACTTCAGCCAACTAAGCTAAAACTTTTTTTTTTCTGCTTTTATTTGCTAATTAATTTATGTAGCAGTAAAGAGGGGAGTTGGAGAAGAGAAATAGAAAATAGGCTGGCAATGAACTGTTTCAATATATTGAGAATGACTGTACTTTTAAGTACGTAATTCTTAAGATTAGATTATTCTTGAGATACTTGGATTTTTCTTTTCTGTGCATCTGATTTTCCGTAACTGGTTAACCAGTGTGTTTGACTGACAACTGAAAAGGTGGTAATCTGGAGACTGTTCCATTTTATTTTAAGGCTGAGAGAATTGCCTAGAATATACTGTGAAAAGTAGTGGTGCAGACTTCATCACGGTGCTATCACTTTACCCATCTGGAAAATCCTTGTTTTAGTGCCGTGCTGGGAAGTGCTAGCAGTGGGTACATTCGGAATACTTGTAGGTGTTAGTGTGTTAGGCTACCTGCAAAATCGCACTTGCCTTCTGGCAATCCAGTCTTGGGCAATGCTGTGGATTTTTTGTGTCACCTTACATGAAAAAGGCTTTTGTAATTCGGTAGGTTTTATTTAAATAATACATTTGAAATAGAGATGAGGAGAGTGTTAATTCTTCCAGTGTTGCCCGAAGTGGTGTATGGTTGTTTCTGTTGGTTTTAGATTATGATCTAGTGGAAAGCAGAGTGTAATTTCTGTTTACATTGGCTGAATTGCCTCTTTGAAATGTAGTAAGTAGATGATTTAGCTTAAATGCAGATTTATTCTGGCTTGATTGTGTTGCTCTGTCTCTCCTGTTACTAGTACTGTACTCCCAGTGCTTTGTGAGTGGAGAATGAATAGATTTTCCTAATGCAATCACTTTTCATCTGAGTGTGTATCTTGTCTCAGTTTTGAAAGATCGCGTCTAACATTTCTTCTCTCAGTCTGAGAGTTGCAAAGTTTTTCTCCGTTTTGTATCAAAAGTGCTTTTAGCACATGTGGAGTGGTGGTGTTAGTGATTAATCCAGTCTGTATTGTTTTGATAGCTGAAATTTTTTGTAAACAATATTTAAATGTCTGGAAATAATAGAGTAATAGAATTGTTGCTTGGAAAAGACCTTTAAGGTTATCAGCTCTGACTGTTAACCCAGCATGGCCATATCCAACATTAATCCATGTCCTTAAATGCCACACTTGTGCCTAATTTTTAATTTACCCTTTTTAAATACCTGCAGGGATGATGATTCAGCCATTTCCCTGGGCAGCCTGTTCCAATGCTTGACAACCCCTTTCTAGCATCCAATTTAAATCTCCCCTGGTACAACCTGAAGCCATTTCCTCTTGTTCTGTTGCTTGGGAGCAGAGCCTTACCCCCACCTGCCTACAAGCCCGTGCCAAGAAGTTACAGAGAATGAGCAGGTTCCCCCAAGCCTCCTTTTCTCCAGGCTGAGCCCCTGCTGCTTCTGGTGCTCCAGCTCCTTCCTCAGCTCTGTTCCCTGCTCTGGACACGCTCCAGCCCCTCAAGGTCCGTCCTGTCGTGAGGGGCCCCAAGGTCACCGCAGGATTTGAGGTGTGGCCTCAGCAGTGCCGGCTCAGGGGTCGCTCGCTGCCCTGGCCCCGCTGCCTGCACCGTGGCTGGTACAAGGCAGGTGCCATGGCCACATGGGGTATCATGTTCATCACCCCCGGGCCTTTCCAGCCGCACTGGCCCAGCCTGCAGCTGCACGGGCTCCTGGTGGCCCCAGGGCAGCTCCCAGCCTTGGTGGCCAACGAGGACTTGGGCCCTTTGCTCCCCTGGCTACTGCTCTCGGCCCAGCCAGCCTGGCTGGGGCCCTCTGCAGAGCCTTCCTGCCCTCCAGCAGGTCCTCAGTGTTGTCCCCAACCTTGCTGAGGGGACATTCAATCCCCTTGTCCAGATATGAAATCAGATAAAGATATTAAACGAGCCCGGTACTGAGCCCTGGGGAATCCTGCTGGTGACCTGCCCCAGCTGGAGGCAGCTCCACTCCCCACGCTCTGGGCCTGGCCATCACCCAGTTTTCACACAGAGAACACGGCACCCATCCAAGCCATGACCCGCCAGCTTCCAGGGCAGTTCTGTGGGGAATGGTATCGGGCAGACACATCCACAACCTTTCCTTCATCCATTGGGCAGGTCACCTTAAGAGGAGCTCAGGTCAGTCAAGCAGGAGCTGCCTTTTTCAACCTGTGCTGGCTGGGCCTGATGGCTTCATTGTCCTGTATGTGCCTTTTGATGGCACCTGAGATGATCTCCTCCATACAATTTGGGATTAAATTGTTTTTCCTTTTAATCCATGTATCGAGAGTGTAGCCAATAAGCATTGCCGGTGAAATCTGCTGCTCAAGAGGCTGCAGACAGCTGGAAAGTATTTGGTTATTGCTGTTGCAAGAGTTTATTTTCTTTTAACTTGCCTTCATTGGTTGCTAATAAGTGCAGGTACCATCAAATACCTGGTGAGTGAACCTGCAGGGGCAGGAGGGAGGGTATAGACATGGAATGTCTTTCCCATTGACCAAAACAACAATTGTAATAAGAATACCATAGCTAAATAGTTTCAGTTCAGCTAAGAAACAAGTGGTTATTCTGCCCTGCCACCAGCATAATTTTTTCTCACTGACCTTTATTTTGGAAATCAGTGGGTGACATAATTCCAATGGCTAAGGCAACACTGCATTACCTCTTTCACTTCTTACTCTGTCAGGTCAGTTAATGCTGTGTTATAGTCAGGGCTTTTTTCATCTGCCACTCAACAGGCAGAACTTTTTTCCTTTTCCACTTTTCCATGTAACATCAGTATTAGTGAATTTTAGACATGATGAGCTATAATTATGGTCACTAGCTTGTGTGTTGGATAATACACTCCAGCGGAGTGTTTTAGTATGGCAAAAACTGGGTAAATCTGGGCCTTTCTGACTGCAGGGGTTTTTAAGTGGAAAAAATACAAGAATATTTGAGTTTGTGGGAAAAAAAAACATTTCTAGAGATGAAATAGCTTTCATTAGGGTAAGTTCTATTCATTTCTCCATCCCTTAAATAAGACAAAGCTTTTAAGATATGGATTCTCTGTAAAAGCTGATTGTTTAATTTGGCTCCCCCAGCTAGAAGCCAGCAAGCTGATACTGCTGTTTCCAATAATCTGGAATTTCAGCTGATTTTTTTTCTCTTTTCTGACTTATGCATAATCATCAGTAATAAAACTTCCGATGGCCAGATTGTTACAGGAGACACAACTTTGAAGTTCTTTTGCTTTCAGCAGAATGATTCACAACTGATATAAAAATATGCTTGTACATCTGAATATAGAACAGTCATTTTAATGGAGTTTGCTTGAATATTTCACCTGTTTAGCCTCTGATAAGTTATCTTGTGTTACATGAGCTATTGTTAGAAACCCAGTCCAAATCCATCTTTTGGCCTGTCTGCTTGCTTGCTTTTTTTAACTGAGGTGTGCAGGTAACTGTTTGCTCAGACCTGGTTTCAAAGAGGGTGTTGTAAAAACATATGAAATGTCTATTTCAGTAGATCAGGTTGTGCAAAAAAATATGGTAGGGGCATAGTTATTTCAAGTATGAGTACTTTCACCTGCACTAATTGGCAATTGCTTTTAACTGCTCTAGTACTACCTAAGAGTGGTGGAGCCACACCTGGCAAATATTTGGCAGTCAGATATCTCAGCTGTCACAGATAATTTTGTGGTTGTTTGTTTGTTAATTTTTTTTTTAGTGTAGTGACAGATCATGAACACTGGAAATAGATAACTGGAAATTGACCGAGGTAAATTTTCTGTGTCAGACTTTCTACCTGTGTTTCACAAGACTCAGGTTATTGTGGATTAGGGTAAATTCTGAAACCCTGCTTCCTCTTCTTTCTCTAGGGGACAGATGCGTGAGCTAGAGAGCTCGGAGAATGACTTAATCCTCCAATTCTGATGGGTTTAATAAATCAGTAAAGAATATAATTTCTTTTTTAAATCTACATATTGTTTGTTGCTGATCAAGCTGAGAAGAAAGTTAAAGTCTCTTGCCTGTATATTCAGGAGTCAGAATGGTTCATGTTCTCATTTGGAGGCCTTGAACTAAATAAAACATGATGCATTTCAAGGAATGTTAGTCATCAAGGAATTATTCAGACTTTGATAAGTATCCTTCTGGAAAAGCAACTTATTTGTTAAGATATAGCTTAAAGTACTCAAAGCAGTGGACTGAACTATGCTGCTTTTTTTTTTTTTTTTTAAAGTCTGCAGGAGTAAGATATGATTAAATGCTTATTATCCCAAGGCTTTTTCATCTTATAGAGCTGGAAGAACACTTACGTCTCTGTCCTCACTTTGCTATATTATTCGAAAGCATGTAGTGCCCTCCTGTTTGCTAATTAGTAGCATTTAAAAGTCATGGAGGAGAAAATGGCAGGTTGTTCCTGTATTGGTTTACTTTGATAAATATCTGTGACACTGCTTTCTCTGTTCCATTTTAACGTATAGCAGATTCAATAAAATGCATCTCCAGACATCTTCAGATGTGTAAGCTTCAAAACATCCAACCTAGGCAAGAGTGCTTTCAAAGTACAAGTGCAAGGGTTTCTCTGTAAATTACCAGCAGCTGTGCAGGCACACATCAGCTGTCTTTATTTGCTCTGACAGTGGTACTGAATACAAGCATGTTTCAAACACTTTGAGAACAAATCATATTGACAGTCAAAACCAAGAAAGAGGAAAAATGGAATTTCCAAACATTTTACTTCCATTCTAGGGAAAACCTTGCAATTATGTTAAATCAGACCCTAAACATGGGTCAGGATTCCAAAGAGAATGATAAGAACAGGTTTGGAAAAAAACCAGGCTTTTTAAAAGCTATAGCCCTGTAGTTGGTTAAAAGCAAGATGACACTTAGTTGAGAAATAAAAGGTGACTAGAGGTGAGGGAAAGCACATCTCCCTGCATTTGTGAATGATCCTGGAGATAATAATACAGAATGAATCATTCTTTCTTTCCCTGCTAGCCTTGGTGTGATGCTAATGGAAGTGAATTAGCGAACCTGAGAAGTCCTTTGCTCCTCCCTGGAGATAACTTTGCTCTGTCAGGGCAGCTCAGGGGATTCAGCTCAGCTGGATGCTGAACAGAGTCTGTACATGAGACCTACTTCAGATATCTGAAAGCAAGTTTGAAGGTGTTTACCCTCTGTGCAAAATGGTTCCTTACTCTCTAAGTACTGGATATGTATTTTATGTGCACAGGATATTGATGTTATTTTTGGGAGATTTGATTTAGTGCTTGACCACCTTTTTAGTTTTTGTTTGTTTCTCTGATGTATTAGATCTTGGTTATGCAAAAATATTTTAGAGATAAATTTTTAATATTTTGAGAAATACAGAACAGCCTGGTTTTAATGAAATAATCTGCCTAAGAGGTTTTCTTTCTCTTTAACTTGGAATTGTACTGAAAAATGGTGTATGCATAAATTTTTTTAATGAATTTTCATCTTGCTGACAGTTGAGGTACAGAGAGAAAGTAAACCTCTACAACTGTATCTCAGTGCTCAGTTAGAATGAAAATATTTTCACTTCAGTTATCAAAAAAACCCCACAAAAAGCAAAAAAAACCCCGAAAACATGAAAACTGTTTAGAGCCATCAAAAACAACCAGGATGGAAGAGGATTCTGACTGTTTGTATATAAAAATCAGAAAAGGCAAATTCTTAAGAAAGCCATGAGGATTGTTAACAGAATCTCAACAAAATTTCATTCTATGGAGGCTAAGCCATACTTGAAAAAGTCTGATCCTCAGCATCTTAAATAATGTATATTTTGTTATGCATTTGTAGCAATGGGTTACTACAGAGTGGTTTTTAAGTTTGTGGTACCTGGAAAGTGTCTATTCAGGCCCATGCTACAGAGAGCATGGGTTCACGGTTTGATCTTCATTCCAAGGAAGGTTCCCTTCAGAAGTGCAGCAATCTTTTCTACCTTGTCCCGAGCCAGAACCAGGAGGATGAGCAATTTAACGTGTCCTGTTGTGACAAGTCACGCAAGAGTCTGCTCTGAGGTGAACGTGGAAAACACAGCACCAGCTTTCCTCTCACTGAGGGAAACGAAATGTAACTGGAGCAGCCCCTACTTCTGGAACACAGGAATAAATTGCACTTTTAATTGTTTATAGAAACCCCTTAAATCTAGACACTGAGCTGTTGGGGGTGGGGGGAGGTGTTTCCCTTTTTTTTTTTTTTTTTGGCCTTATATCTAAAACCAGAAAAAACCAAACTTGAAATCCTGAAACTATTTTAAACCGTCTGTGACCAGCTCCTTAAAAATCTATCTTCCATGTTCTCTTTGTCTTCTCTTCTCATTTAAAACATAAATATCTGTCTCACTTTTGCTACCCAAATACAAGAGGATTTGAGGCCAGCTGAAGCACAGCAGCTGGGGTTAGGCCCAGTTCTTAAAAGATTGGCCAGTCTTTGGCAAGTTGTTCTTCCTGTTTGATTTTCCCCTGTCAACTCAGTTGCGCTGTTTCCCATTTATTTTCAAAAAGTGTGTGCAGAAATGACTCAGTGTAGTTCCATGTTTGTTTACTCAGTCAGAATCTGAAATATAAAATGAAGGCAAGCATTTTGTGTAAGGATTTACTTCTGGATAGTCTAAAGGTTACCTGAAATTGTTGATATCCAAAGAAATTTTTCAAAACTGATCATTCTGTAAGAAAAGAAATAGAGGGATTGGTTTCATTCTAGCACTGGTCAGTGTGTCTGGGAAAGTGTCCTCACTGGCTCCTGGGGTGACTTATTTTGTAGACAGAAGTTGTTGAAACCCACTCAAGCCTTTCGAACGCTGCTGTTACAGGAAATGAAATCCTTCCATTGCAGGATTCTCCGAGCACCGTTTGTAACTGACATACTGTGCTGGATTGACTGGAGTGAGTACCTGGTCGTTTTACTGCAGAGATGAATGGGGGTTTTTTTATGCCTTCCCCTGTGAAGGAACAGTTAAAATCAGGCAGAGGGAAATGTAACAGATGTTCATGCACATTTCCCATCTGAAAATGCCTTCCAGTGGCCAAGACGATTGTTAGGCACAATTAAGCCCAGTATATACATTCTGTCCTGTAAGCCAAGGCTGCTGAGGGTGTTCCCTACAGGGGAGCACAGGTTTGGAAAGAAGGAAGTTCATTTGAACTTTCATCTGTGGCAAGTTTTTGAGTGTCATTGTGTGAAAAACAAAGGAGACCTGCCTGACAGCTCAGAGTCTGTGTCCTTAAGATACAGCTGTACTATACACAGCTATAGATTTAGGAGACATTTCCAATCCATGAGCAAATTTATTATGCATTTCAAGGATGCGAACACTTGAAATCTGATTTTTGAGAGGCATTTGGTGTAATGTTGCCAACTGACTTTAAAAGCTTGTGATGTTATGCCTTGTAATGTTCCACATTCAGTGTAATTGTCACTGTAATCAGCTTTATAATGGCAAATCTTCCTGATGACTGCAGGGATATATTTTTTGCATATTATGTCTGAAATGTGTCTCAAATTTTTGGTTTCAGAGGCATAGTGGGAGTGAAGGGAGGAATGCATTGCAGACTTTTGAACTCATGTATGAAATGTTTATGCAGAGAGTGGAATTTGTAATTTCCAGCGATGTGATAGCATCTACTGTTGAAAAAGACACTGAGAACCAAATGCTCTTCTATTTTGTGATTTGTATTGTAATTGAACCCATTAGAGTTGGCCATTCTGGAAAAGCATGCTTTGCTGGCAGAAAATTGCAGTGATTGACTATTTTTGTTGTATCAGAATATTATACAGACGTTGTGAAAGTGTGCTGACCTAAAAATGTCAGTGGGTATTTCATATCAGTCTCCTTTTGTGTTTTGTTTTGGGTTTTTGTTTTGATTTTTTTTTCTAGGGTGGGGAGGGATGACACAGGAATGCAAGATAGACATTGCTTTTCTGTTGTGTAATGCCTGGCTTTTAATAATGTAAAAAGCTCTGTGCCAGGTCTGTAAGTTCTGGGCAGCCAGTAAGTCTTTTCACTGAAATACGCAAGAGAATTCTAAACCAAACCTCTTTGTTACTCCACTCTTATTTTCCTGTAATAAGACACAGATGTAATAGGGGTGTTTCCCTGTTCCTCTGGCCTTAGTTCTCCGTATAATGTTTTTGTTAACTTCCTCTTTAGATGGATATAAGCCGGGTTTAATATCTCACGGTTTTTTTACTCGTGGCAGAAGTAGGGTGACACTTGTCCTGAGTCTCATGTGCAGATGATGAGACACAGTTACCTGTATTTCACAGGGGAAAAAAAAGTGGACTCCACACCTTTTCTGGAAAACATGATTTGTTCCTGTGGGAGAGTATTTCTTAAATACCTTTTTGTTAGTCCACTGGAACTGATGGAGTTCTGAGGAGTGCCTGGAACCTTGCTTGACACAGCATATGGCCTTTATATGTGCCTAAGCATTGTTCAGGTCCGGTAACTTGTGGTGGCAATGGTACTCGTTCTCAAGAAGCATTGTCTTGTTTAAGTGGCTGTGAAATGTACTTTTTATGTACTGTTCTGTGGTCATCTTGAGGTCGGCATAATCCTGGCTTAAGGTGTCTGGCTGCAGATTTGTTATTTGCATTATAATTGGTTGGTTCTTGCAGAGCCAACCTTTTTTTTTTTTTTTTCTTTTTTTTTAATATAAAGTGCTTTGTCTAGAAGGATAATAGCAAAATGCTGAGAAAGGTGTTTTTATTCTCTTGGTTCCAATAAGAAATGGGAGATCAAGGAGGGCAGAGGTGATGCTTTAAGTCTTGTTTAGCATGGGAGGGATTATTTCAAAATATTAATAAATGTGTAGCACTGTGATTCTGGATAGGAGGGATGAGAATTTCTGGTTTACATTTTCACTTTGTGTTGAGTGCTTTGTAGAGATTTTCCTCCCCTGAGTTCTAGAAGTCAGGATCAGATAGCTGAAATACTTAAAATAGTTCTGGATCACAGCCTATGTAATTATTCAAACCCATATTTCATGGCTTTGTTTGGTTTTGAGCACTTCTTTTCTGTCACAGCGAAATAATCTGCCTAATGCTTCATTTTCTTGGCATCATTCTGAAGACACTTGTAAAGTACAGTTTTTCTCAATGTTTGCCATTTTTGGTATTCTATGTACCTCTACTATTTCTCACCATGTCTTTTAGAAATGTTTTCTTTTTTTTAATGTAATTTAAAACTCTTCTCTGTTACTAAATAGCATAACCTCTTCTAATCTTATTAATTAAAATTGTCTTCTGGTCACTATTCTTCCATTCCTTTGCAGAAAAATACGATCCGGCATCCACATCACAAAAATAGGTGGTGGGTCGGGAATCAGACACCTTCAGAAACAGATCCCAGATGTATTTTTAAGGAACACCGTGTGCTAGCAAGCATTTCAAGTCTTTCTGGAATTATTTCTTGAGAACGATGCCTGTTAGCTGCTGAGGTGGTTCTCAAATGTACTGCCTCAGTGGCGTCTATTTTACTCCCTGACCTAATGACTGAAGTTAAAGAATTAATTTGTCTGTGAATATACTGATACTATTGCATTGTCAGTATTTGTTAGGTTTACCACTTTGTTCTTCTGTGTGCTTGCGTAGTTCTGCTTCAGCACTGTGTTTCCTTGGAGGGGAGGATACAAGTTTTAAATTGAGAAAGTTTTTTTTTGTTTGTTTTTATTTGCTAAGTGACAGTTGTGATTCAAGAATATGATAGAGTAGTTAATGCTAATTACCCTGCACAACTTTTTGGGAAAAACCAGTGTACATACTTTGTGACTTTGTTTAATACTTAGCTTTTTTACTCTAACAGGACAGGAGACTTTGATTATATATTACCCACTGCAGAAATAGAAAAATTAAATTGAATGTGATATGGTTCTTTTTCTCCCTTAGTCTCAGGGCAGAACATTTTGTTAAAAAATTGAGTCCACGTTCTTTGGTGAAAGCCATTTCTCTAACGTAACAAAACCTGAGGGGTTTTTGTTATCTTTATTATTATTGTTGTTGTTATAATTATTCACTTCCAGAATTAGAAAGTAAATGTATACATTTATACAAGAAAATTCTCGTGCTCTGAAGAGGGATTTCCAGTTCATGGATTCAAAGATGTTCAAGCCAGGAAGGACCATTATGATAATTCAGCCTGTCCTCTTGAATGTACGTGCTACAGGACTTCTCTTGCAGGCTGGCTTAAAGCAGACCTTTTGGAAGATATTTAATCTTGTTTTAAACATCCAAGTAATTTTGGTTCTCTCAGTTTCACTGCTGCCCTACTGAACTGTGTGGATGTTTAATTACCCTTGCAGTTTGGACATTACAGGGCTCCATTTCTCTTTGTCTTTGCTCCTGGACACTGCTTCCTGCTGTGTTTTCTGTCTGCAAGATTAAAAATGCAAAATTTCCTCAAAAAAATGAGGAAGCTCTCAAAGTGTGCTACCTCCTAGAAAAGATATACATCAAAGAAATAGAGGAAATAGGGGGAGAAGAAACCTCGTGGAATCACCTAATCTGCTTTTCTGCCTGAAAGCAAGATCAACTTTGCCTGTATCACTCCTGAGAGGCATTTGCTGAGCTCATTCTGGAACGACAGGGACTCTCTAACCTCTGCAGGCATTTTACACTTGCACTGGAGGGGTTTCTTTTCTCCAATGTCTGAGTTAAAAATCTTTTCTTGTGTAATTTAACCTCCCACTGTTTTATGGAGAGTGGGCATACAAAATGCATTATATCCACCCTTTTCCTAGTGGGTCATTATCTACCTAGGGATAGTGCTGTCAACCTCGGCCTTCTCTCCTTGGAGTAGCGCAATCCTCATTCCTTCTGTCTTCCCTTGCCAAGTTTGTCTTGGCCTCCTACAGTTGTGAGCCATTATGGGTAAGATATTTAGATCTGCAAGGTTATTTAGGTATGTAATTTCTTTTCTTGAAAACATGTATGAAGCATAACTTTTCTTCAGATACCTGAAATTGGAGTAGGAGGTAATAAAATTTTGCTAGTGGATAGAAATGTACAATAGGGAGGAGAGGTGAGAGTTAACAGTAAGTCATGAGACACAGAGCACTGTGAAGGATGAGTTTATTTTGCTGTTATTAAAAATTTCATTTCAGGATAATCCCTGTGAGACTTAACACGTTATTTTAAGAAAAGCTTCCTAGAGCAGCAGTAAACAAGACACAGTACAGTGGGTTCAAACGATTCATAAGTGTTTGGATTTTTTTTAACCGTCCCATTTATTGAGTCTGTTTCTAATACAGTGCTGAAAGAAACAGCAATCATGTTGCCTATGTGTTTGCAAAGAGTGACATTTGTAAAGTAATCTATTTAAATAATCAGCACTCTGAAGCCTTGTCTGCCATTTTTGGCTGTCGAATTTTGCGAAGTAGGAGGAAAAACGTTTAAATCACAGGCTAGCTCTTTACTGATTTTTGCATATCCCTTCTTCAGCAGTTCAGCTGAGGCTTAATTTAGAGGTGCTGCTGGATGTGTGACAGTATTTGTTTGTGTGCATGGCTTTGGCAAAGCATCCTGTGCCTCTGGATGTCCCAACAACAGGAACATCCCATGCTTCCATGTGGATCGGTTTGTTTCCATCAGCCTCGCAATGCCCACATCCCCATGACAGCAGAAATGCAGGAGCAGACCTCATTTTGCTGCATGGCCCTTCCAGCCACATAGAGCATGGTTCAGTCCCTGTGGTCACAGGGCTGGCTTTGGCACAAGCACAGTGCTCAGTCACACCCACTGTCTGAGGGGACACCAGCACTGATCACTGCAGAACGGCACAGATTGAGATACAGGAGAAACGTGGTCTCCTCTGTAACCTCAACACCACAGGGAATGATCAGAGTGTCTTATTGGTAGGAGTAACTGATTATATTAAAGGCAAAACAGCAGAGAAAATGTACATGGGCAACGCTTGTGTTACCTGACCTTAATTTTCTCTTGACAATAATAATCACTGTACTTACAGAATTATGGTCTTAAATATACAATTTCTCTTTTTTTCCTTTTTAGTTTGTGAAGATAGGTGACAAAACATAAACTATGAATACACCAATTCTTCATTTCTTTTAAAGCCATAGTGCTGTAAAGTCTTATGCTACCAATTGTAGTTAATCCATATTTCATTTGACAGCCTCCAGTAAGGAAGCATTTTGACATGTGTTTAGTAATATTCCTGTTCAAGGAGGCACTGAAATTACAGTAAAGCACATGCTGAAGTGATTTCCTGAATTAAAGTCCTAGCTCTCAGTAGATACAATCACATTTCTCAAGTTTTCCCCTAGTGTTAATATTGATGATAGGATCTGAAATGCTGAAGCGTGGATCAAAAATAGTCTGTGATCAGGAAAAGGCAGATAAGGGGTCGTGGAAAAGAGAGATGAAGAAACAAGGTAAAGTGAAATAAATGAGCCTTAGCAAAGTGGGATTTATTTGCCAGTTTTTGTTTGTATTGCTTTGTGTAAAGTGACTCAAAAACCCCCATATGTGCCACATTTCTGCTTTGGGAAATCTTCTCGTCCTGAAAAAGAACCTTGCTTTTTTTCCTTTATTTATTCACAGGAGTGTTAATGTGTTGAGGTGTGTGCAGCAGCAATAACCCTGTGAGCAAGTCAGGGTTAGTGAGTGATGGAAATGTCGAACCTCACAGCCCTTCTTGAGGGCCTCCAGGTGACCATTGCCAAGTCTTGTTCTTGTGGAATTCACTATGTCATTTCAGAGAAGAATGAGAGCTTCCTCCCCTCTTACTGACCAGCACTGGGGACAGCTTGGAAAGGGTCCAGTGTGGTGAGCAATGTATAAAGATGAGAGTGCCTTTTGACTCCCTCCCAGACACAAAATACAGACAGTGGAGCATCTTTTAAAGAAAAAAATTTAGAGTTTATTTATAATTTTCTATTTATATCATAAAAGAACAGAGGGGACTATAATAATAAGGCTATGATTTCTTCTGCCTTGGGTTCATAATGATAAACAAGATTTTAGTAAATTAAAACTACCATATTATGATATTAACAGCCTTAAACTGAAGAAGGGTAGGTTTATATTAGATATTAGGAAGGAATTCTTCCCTGTGAGGGTGGGGAGGCCCTGGCACAGGGTGCCCAGAGAAGCTGTGGCTGCCCCTGGAGCCCTGGCAGTGTTGGATGGGGCTTGGAGCAGCCTTGGACAAGGGAAGGTGTCCCTGCCCATGGCAGGGGTGGGACTTTAAGGTCCCTTCCAACCCAAACCATTCTGGGATTCTATCTATACAATCTTCCTGCAGTTTCTTTTTTTCCATGTGATTTACCATCCTCCCCTGTGCTGTGGTTTATGCATCAATGCCTGCATGAATAGGAACTGATCCTTGTAATGTGGACAAAATCATGAGTGGAAGGCTGAAAACTCCTTTCAGTTTGCTTAACATGCTCTATATTTTGTCTCATGCATATATGGAAGGATGCATGTGTATTTAATTATATGAGAGAGATTTCTGTCTGGAGCATATGAGTAGAGTCCTGTTTCTCTTGGAGCCTAATATGGATCATGTATTTTCATTTCATGAAAGTTATCACAGCTGATTTCATCCTTTCAGGGACAGATTTTGAGCTACTTGCATATAGTATAAAATTAAAATGCAATAGTGATGTTTTGTGGGAGACTTGTGGTAAGGACTTGTGTGTAGTTTTAAGTTCTGTGGGTAGTGAGAATGCAGGAATGTTTTTTTAAGGTTATGTCTAGATTATAAGCTCTTTTGTAAAATACAAAATCTGCTTGTAAAGATAATAAAATACTTGATGACTGAAGATTGTAGTGAAATATCTCAGTAAGGTAGAATTTACAACGATTTTAAAACTAGCAAAAATTCAGTAGGTGCTTAAAAATTTCCAAAATGCTCATCATTTCAGGTAGTGTAGGCATGCCCTTTTTTTGCTTGCCATGTTTATCATTTCTGGGATGTGCTTAAATCATGCTCTGTACTCACTGAAGCTTTGCTGAAGAATGTCAGTCAATAGTTACAAAGCCATCAAACACACACTCTCTAAGTTGAATTTACACAGGCACCTCAAGAAGAAATTAATGAAGTCTTGTTTCACTGCACATGTGTAGCCATTTTAATAAACTTTTAGGGGTTTGAAGTACTTTCTGTGCTGTTCCATTTGTTTCTGGATTACAAAATGTATAAAAGCCTCACCAGCCTTGGCAGAATGAGGGGAATTGCAGTTTACAATTTTTTGTGGCAAACATTCACTTCAGGTTGGTGATATGTGAATTTACTCGCTTATTTATTATAGCAGTGATAGATTATTCTCACTTCTACTTAAATTTGACAAGCTGCACAGTGCTAAACCCTGCTAAAATGGTGCAAAGACCCAATTACATAAACTACAAAGGCATGCAAGAGTAAGCAAAGAAAAAACATATAAAAGGATTAAAGATCAAAAATAGAATGATTCCAGTGAAACTGCATTAGGAGACATCAGGCAGGAACACATGAAAGAATTAGAGTACAAGAACAAAGCTGTATAAAGCTTCAGAAAACTGGCAAACATATTTTAAAAATTACTTCTGTTAACTCTTTATATTAGAAGGAAAATTATTTATTGGGAAAGTGCGTATTTTTCGGGGTTGTAATGAACTACACTTGAATTGCTCAAAACTTCATGAGTTTTGTTTATGGAGTTTGGGTTTCACCTGCAGAGTGGTGGTAGCTGCATTTAACCAAGGATTTCAAAAGTTGTGTTTTTAATTTAAAATAATATGGTGTGGAAGATTTAAGAAGAATTCCATTTTATTCCTTCTGTGGCTTTAAACACCCCCTTTTCAACTAACCCTTATTTTCTTATACAGTAGATGTGGTGTTGCACTGTCTTGAGAGGGCTGAAAAATGGTGGCACAGTCAAGAATGACCAAGGCATTTGGCCCTTACTTTTTCTCTTACAAATGACTATTGTGTAGCATTCATTTTCTTTGCTCAGGGAACTCGTGGAATGGATAAATGAAAAATAGCCCTTGCAGGAATAAGACTTAATTCATTGCAATTCCCCCCACGTTCCCTGGAAGAACTAGACAAAGTATAGACTCCTGTGGTATTGCTAAAATGCTTTCTGTATTTCCCACAAACAGGTTTCTGCTGAAGTTAAGAGAATCAGTTCAGCTACTAATTCAGGTCACAATCACAGTATGTCCTGAATGTCTTTTAACATCTAATTGACAATAGTAGGAGGCCTTTCTTTAGATAAGTCTTCAAAATGCTGCACAACTTTTGCATAAATCAATACTTGCCATGTATTTTTGGTCAGCACTGAGCCCCATTCCTGTAGCAATTCACCTGAACTTATTCTGGTTTCCCTTTCTACCTCCTGGCCCAATTTTGGAAGGCGTGAGAAGAGCTGTGATTTTTTTTTTTTTTTTCCCCCTATTTTTTTTTTTTTTTTTTAAATTTTTGTGGCAGCATTGCCTCCTGGTTGCGATGCTGGGTGGACTGTCCCTGTCTGTGCTCTGGGGTTGTTCTCCATGTAGCTCTTGCAGGCTGGTTGAAGCCTGGGAGGGATACAAAGCAAGACAGATGGTTTCCCACAGACTTCCCCTCTAGCTCTTTCATCTTTCATCTAACTATTAATTCATCTGTTTGGATGGATACATTCACGCATGGAACCAAGATGAATAATAATGAGATTTTTAATAACTCCCTACATTTGCATTCCTTGTAACTCTTTACATGGTTCTAGCTGATTAAAATGAATCATTTACATAATTAACATATGGTTATAGTGTTGGCTTTAATATGCTGATTATCTCAGTACTTTTGTCTAGAGTCAATTGGATTCAAACTGTAACAATTGTTTGAAGTGAGAATAGTTTATTCCTGTGAGGGTTGGTGAATATATTTGCCATGGGGCCTGATTAGAAATAGCACAACTGTCCAAGAAATTCTTTAATGTAAAGCAACTATTAAAAAATAAAAATAAAAAAGAAAAATGTCATCTACATCTGCTATGTTTAGGTCAGGCTTTACAAATAGCCTTCTATGCTTAAAGAGACTTCTGCCATTAGTTCCTTGGTGATATTCTAACATGGTACCAGGCATAGTTCTGAGAATGACTCAAGAGAAACAATACAGGTCTAATTGTTTCTTATTTGTAAAGACCTTTTTTTTTCTTATTCTTCAAGTCAGCTTTAAAAATATTTTTTCTCAATTATATTGAGGTAGAATTAGGAATTATTATTTTTATTACACAAAATATATTTTAGTGTCTTTATATTCACTGGATTACCCTACTCTTAAGATTAAATCAGGATTAGTTTTCATATTTGTTATTTTGCTTGTTTTCGCCCAGGACGTATTTGTAGCAAGTCACACTGAAGCACTTGTATTTTAAGAATTGGCGGAATATTTTCCGATCTAGCTCTCACCCTTGGTGGTGTGCTGAGCTTCCTAGTGCAGGGGTTGCTTGAAAAGACAGAAGAATTGTCAGTTTTTGTGGTTAGGTAAGTAACACTTGTGTCAATGAATGCTTTTTGAATGTTCATGAATATTTGAAGCAAATTTGTGTTAATTGCACTACTGTTGTCCACAATTAGTCTGTGGTAGACATGATTAATTGTAAAGAGCCCTGACATTTATGCATAAAAGGCTTGAGGTCAAACAGAAATGGAGAAAAATGGTTGCTGCAGCATTGGCAGATGGAATGCTAATGTATTTTGACTCATACTGAGAATAATGATATATCTGCATCAATAGCAAATAATTGTTTTAGAACTGTGGAATATTCTTTTCCTTTCCTTTGCCTTTCTCCCTCTGTTTAACTTAGTTCCATCCCACCCCAGGATTCCACAGGCACTGGTTTTATTTTCTCTCTCCCTGGCTTGGGAGCTGTGTTGGGAGCTGCTTTACAGGAAGCCCACACGGCCCTGCCAGCTGGGAAAGGCCCCTGTGGATTCACTGCTTCGAGGAAAAGCATGATGGAGTGAAATTCGGATGGGAATCATGCATGCCTTGTGAAGGAAGTCTCTTGAATCCCTATTGAAACAGAGATCCCATCAAAAAGTGACCTTCCTGTGTTCACAGGAGATGGACACCATTTCAGCATGTGTGGTGGATTAAACCATTCAGCGGTTTAATCTCTACCCTAACAGCAAGCAGACCACATTCAGTGTCGTGAGCAGTTTTTGAGGGTACCCGTAACTGTTTGGGTCCTTTTCCACCACAGCAAGCACTATATGGCATTCAGACCAGTACCCTGCAGTGCTCCCAGTAGGTGCAACTGGAGGGCTGCAGGGTCCTTAAGGGGCTGCTGCTCTGAAGCCCTGGAGCTCATTAAAAATCAAGAGCCCCTGAGGGATCCTCCCCTTTGAAAAGTGTGGTTGGTGCCGTGGCTGTGGCACGACACCCACGCCAGGCTGGCCGTGTCCCCGTGGAGCGCAGCAGTGGATAAATGTCCGAGTACCTGCGGCACACGGAGGCTGCTTCCAGCTCCTCAGGGTCTGGCACTTGGCTGATACGTTCCCTTTGTTAAAATTGACATTAATCTGTCTAATTCTTTATAAGCTATTGATGGACTTATTAGCCCAGTGAAATTCTGCTGGTTTTAGATCCTGAGTGAATGGAGCACTTCGTATAGAGGCTGAACAGATAAAACTTTCCAATAAATTACCAATATTAAAAAGACTCTCTTAAGCAAACAGAAATCTCTGCCTTAGTTTTCAGCATTTTAATAAGTTTCTGATTGTCCTGCATTTACAGATGTAACATCCATTGAAGATAGCCTAAATCTTTCCAGTATTAACATCCATTGAAGATAGCCTAAATCTTTCCAGTATACTTTGTAAGTTTTTGTTTATGTAAAACTTTGCTGAAAGATATAGAATATTCTGCTACCTAATAATTCCCATTTGAAGTGCAAGGAAATTACATTTTCTTCCTGTCCTCAAAATTTTATTTACATGGAACCACCATAACCTGTTAAAAACATTTATTTTTCTCTTTTAAATTCTTTGCCTTGGAACAAATTTTTATTTATTTACAATTTGTGCTAGCTGACTATTAGCAATTGCTTTTTAGCATGTCTTCAAAAGTTAGAGGAATCAAAATGAAAGTGAAATGTTAGCCTGGAAATGTCTGATGACATTCAATGAATAATTTTAGGATGACAGTTGAGAAATAACTAGAAGTGCTCATAAAAATGCTTGCATTTTTAAAATATTAAAAAAATCTCAAAAGTATTTTTAGCATCTTAAAAAAACAAGTGTTTCAAACTGAGGTCTTGACAACAGTGTTAAAGATTCCATGGAATCACGTAAGTGTTGCAATGTTTTTGGGTAAAAATTGTGTGGTGATTGTTTGTGATGGCCCCTAAGAAATGTTGATGGTTCATAATGGTCTTTGGTAAATAGTCAGGGACATGGTGCTCCATGGAAATCCCCTGAAGGCTGATATTTTGTGCAGTAGCTCAGCCTGCTGAGTTTTTGCTGTAACATGTTTGCATCAGACCAAAACCAGGTAGCAAATGTTTGCACGCAATGGAGACTTACATAACTCTTGCATAATTGTGTTCATAATTTTTTTAACAAAGAAAAAAAAAAATCTCCTTTTCATCACACAAAGGCAACCTGTTAGTAGTTTGAGCCTATCTTTTTAGAATCTACAAAAAAAGAGCCCAAATGAGAGAGCATCACTTGTCTACGTAACCCAGAGGACATGGTTATCTAGAACGACGAAATGAAGTGAAATGCTGTGTTTTTCCATGGAGTGCTTTCTGGATGGCTTGGTGACATTTGGCTGTGCAGTGTCACTGCAGGCAGGGTGGGTGCTGCTGATCTCCAGCTCCCCTGCAATAAACGCTGGGCTGCAGACAGGAGATGGCCAAAAGAGAATGCCTGGGCAAACCTTAATCTTTAATAAGGTGCAGAGCTAGTCTATAACTGTCAGGGAATGACAGAAGAGCACTGCTTTCAGCTTGCCTGCTCAGAATAGAAAATGGGGTCCTCTGACAGGCAAGAAAGGCTACTTTATTCTTTATTGGGTTTGGGGCTATTATTGTGGCTGTGTTATTTAGTTATTTGACATTTGTGAGTTGTTGGGGCAAAAGGAAGTTCAGTTATTAATGGGAAAACAAGTTTTTAAATGGATTTTTTTATGCTGAACTCACATTGAAACCTCTTATTCCAACATTCAAAATAAAGCCATACCTGATGCTAAATGAGTGCTGTTTGTAATTAGAAAATATGAGGAATATATAGGAATCTTACAGTGCAGCCATCAAGATGCTTATACACAAATATGTGACATTTAAATTGAGGAATATCAGTGACTTCGTGAGATGTATATTTTTGGAAAGATTTAGGTTTGCTTTGAGAGTAATGAAATTAAGATTGCTTAGAATTTTTTTGTCTGCAGGCTCAGAAATTTCGAGTTTACAAAGTTCATTGTGGACTTGCATATTAGCAAGTTTAGATAAAGTATTGCTCTGGAGACTTGAGAATATAAATTTCTGGAGTAAAGACCATCATGCAACGTTATGCTAGCAGATATTATAGTGCTAAATTACAATTTCAGACCTGTAAAATTCTGTGCAACAAAGACATTTCCTTCTTTATTCATTTGTTTTGAGTTCTTAGGTCTATTTTTAAGATAATTGTTACAGGAGTACAAAGTTCTTTACCTTTAAAATACTGTTGCTTCAAATGTTTTCATTTTTGTCTCTCTTAAAGATATTTAGATGAAATGTAGCTGCCAGTGGTGGTGATTGGTGGCATTTATGTGATGTGACCTTTCATTTGAGGTTTGAACAGCACTTTTAAACCTCCAAAAAAAACCTGATAAAATGTGAGGTTTGCTCACTGTACAGGTGACCTAATGGAAAATCACCACCTTTCTGTAGGCTGATTATTTGTTGATTTTTTTCAGTTAAAGGTACATTTTTTTCTGTTTTTTTTTTTTTTCTTAAATTCCCTCTTTATATCGTTTCAATATGCATAGTCACGAGTAAGCTGAGCAAAATACAGCCCAAAATAAAGCTTGTCCAAAACTGCAAGCTTGAGAACATTTCTTCTAAAGCAGTCACGCAGAATGTGTAGGTTTTTAAAAAGCAGGTTCTAGCAGGAAGCTGTTTGCTGGTTTCTAGTTTTTGTCTTCATGCTCAGGCGTGCAGCATGCTCAGACTTGCAGATTGTCAGCCCACACAACTTTCCAGGAAAACCCGTCCAGAAAAGGACAGCATCTCACAAGTGACAGGGATCCAGAGCCTGTGCATCTGTGCTCTGGCTGTCCTGATGAAAAATGATACAAGTACAGGACGTGGTAGGCTTGAATTCACAATCCTCCTCATTCTGCGGCAAGGTTCCATGAAATGAAACAAAATTTGCAATAATTCTGTGGAAATTAAATAATAGCTACTGTTAAGAAGGGGTGTTTCTGTCTCCTAGGCAGAAGTCCACCACTGACTCAAAAGTAGCATTGAGACTCAGTTGTGGGTTCCTGGGAAGTACTGCCTGGTGAGGAAAAGGAGGAACATGCATCGTCATTCCTTGTGCATCATCTTTAGCTTTATCTTCACTTCCGGGCTGAAATCACAAATTATTAATAGTTCCAGGAATTGAAAGAAGAGCTGTTAAAAAGAATTTCCAAACAAGTCTTTTTTTAGCAAACTTCCAGATGATTTTGCAGACTAGTTTTTGTGTATTTGCTACATCTGCGTAGCTGTTTCTTTTTTTCTTGGGACTTGAGGCTTTTGCTTTCTGTGAGAAAAGTATTCCGCAAGCGTGCTAAGTTTATTCTCCAAAGAGTGGTTTTGGACATATTGTTATCTATGTAGTTGTCAGTGGACTTTTCATCTGATCTCATCATGGTATTGCCCGGCTCTGTGCCAGCCCGGGCGGGGGGCACCCAGCACGGGCAGGAGACCTTGCAGCAGCCTCCCGTGCCGGGGTGGGAGCCTGGGCCCCCGTGCAGTGCTGGGTGCACGTACCTCAGCTACTCTCCCCGCGATGCGCAGCTACAAAGGCCAAGTTCTGCTTTAGGAGAATCTAGAATGGCCTTCAGAGTTCCTCCTCAGCCCTGGGGAAGCCTTCATAGGTCAGCGAAATAGCGGCCGAATTCTTTCTTTATTTGCCCCGGTTGAGTTCGGTCAAGTTACACAGGGAAATTATTTATATCAGCATAAATACAATTCCCTTAAAAAAACCAAGTTTCTCTAAAGGTTGATTAAAAACTAACTAAAGCACGTGAACTTTGTTTTTTGTTTGCTTTTTTTTTTTTTTTAATGTGGAAATTGTAATGATGTTATTTATATTACTTCTTAGGGCACTGAAATTCAGTATATTGGCCACTGATTTCTTGCTCGAATGGGCAGTCATATTTATTAACTGAGTCTTAGTTAAAGTTTATTTTCCTTACTCTTCTTTAATTGCTGGAGCACGTTTCTTTAAGGAAAACGTTTTAGGATTACGTAACGTGGAATCATTTAATGGCGTGTATTTGTGGTTTAAACAAATCACTGGTATGCTAAGTTTGGTAGAGCAGCTAGGTATGGTTGCAGTTGAAATATGTCACTAGTCCTCACAGAGACCGAAGGTTTGGTAACAACTGCTTTAATGATTTGATCATTTTGAGGATTATTGCTTCATGTGGAAATGAGTAATTTGTACCATGTTGCTTTTGTAAGTAAAAGTAATTAGAAATAAAATGTGAAGGTGGGGCTCCATTGCCTGTGGCTCAAACTGTGCAAGTTCCCCAGCAAGTACTGATAGGGCTTGGAGATATCTGTGTGCTGACTGCAGATCTTAGCAAAAAAAACCCCAAAACACCAAAATAGCAAAACTTTGTTTAAAATCTTAGTTTATGAGCTGTCTGTTTTCTTTATGAAGAAGCACATACATAAAAGTTGCTTTTTTTCCCCCTTGATCTCCTCCTCTTATATGAGAGTCTGATCCATCCTTGGACACACTGACTTGAAAACTGTGGGCAAAGCAGAGAGTGGAGCCGTGTGATTGATGGCTGTTCAGTGGAAAGCATGGACTGTGCCTGAGGAAAAGCTTTTAAAGTAATTGTGTTACTTCCCCTTTTACATGCAAGTTGCATTAGCGAGAGAATGGTCTGTTTTCTTCAGCCCATCTCTCTGTCACTTGGTATCTCTTCTCAGCTTTAGTGTATCTTAAGACAGTAAAATTTGGGAAAAGAAAGGAAAATGCTATTTTAGTATTCTGGTTATTTCTTTAAGAGGTTTGGTGATACTACGGCACATCTTACATTACACTGAATTTCAGTGTACATTTTGTTCACAGAAAATTGGATTCTTTGAGCAATTCTGTTCTAGCAGTTAGTAAAAGAGCTGAATCAGTTCCTTTCATAATCTTAAAAGAAAGGGTATGAGTACAGAATAAACTCTAGATAAGAGATGTGATTTTAGTGTAGCTCAACTACACTGTGGTTTTTCCCAAAAAAAATATAGACTAGAGAGGGGTCCTGTGATCTTTGTCTGACCTTAAATCTGTAATACCTTTGTAGAGTCCATGTGTTTTGTTCCACCAGCCACACTGGATTATATAGAAACCTTTTATTTTTTATCTGAGTGCTGGAAATGATGTAATAAACATATGCTTAGTACATGTTTCTTGGTGTCTGCATTGTGTGCAGATTTATGGATAAAAAATACACACGAATGAAGCTTGGTGTGATCATATTATTATATTTTTTTACAATAAAACAGATATAAATAAATATAACTGGAAAAAAACCCACAAGATTGTATTTTCATTATATGGGATTTCTGATAGAGCTTGACTAAATTGAAGAAATTACTGTTTTGTTAGTGTTGTGAGCATCTACTTTGATATGTGTTCATATAATCAGACATCTTGTGGTCTGGTGTGTATCAATTTGGTTTTTCCAAGCCATGAAGTACACTATTGTCACTGAGGGAATGACCATAACCGTGTGTAACACTGGAATTACCATCACACCGTATTCAACAGAGCCCATGCAGCAACATCAGATGGTTATATCAACCCAGGTGGTGTTTTGCCTGTGACTTACTGCCAGGATATGTGTCTGGAGACACATCCTTTCTTCTTCCAGCAGAGAGAAAAACAAAAGAAAAACCGAAACAAAATGTAATTTATTTAGTTACAGTTGAGAACTGGTCTTTGATGGCATGAGCAGGCTGCCCCAGTTGAGTTTTGCCATTATCATGCACCTTCTTGTTCTAAAGTTGTATTACATGGGATAATGCTGGATTTTTTAATAAGTCAAAAGGCTGTTGGTAGTGCCTTGGGGAATGGAACCTTTTGGGGTTTTGTAACTCACTGATACCCTTGACTTATTCCCCTAAGGTGACCTCATTATCTTTGTGCTTGAGCCCCAAACTTTGGGTTGATTTCTTGAGGGTTAAAAGTTGTTCTTTTTAACACCAAAGAAGTGGTTGTGTTGACAAGCTTCCTAATACAGACGATGTAAGTGATCTGTTTGAAGAAACAGGATGTGTTATTCCTGGGAGAAGGAAACCCACTTGTTCTCCAACACGTGGGTGCAGGTACAGGCTGCTAAGCTGGTAAGAATTCTTCCCCCCAACATTTAATTCTTTTTCTTTGCATTAAAAAAGTGTTGAGAGGGATTTACTAACTGTCAGCTGAATGTTTTCAACAGTTGAGCATTCATTTTCGCAAAGATACACTGAATTGTGTCTTTCTCACTTTTTTTTTCTTTCGTAACTCCTGCCAGGGGAGGAATTTTAGCCTTCCCTTCTGGCACAACACTGAAGTTCAGCTGCTTCTGGCACCGTGAAGTGTACAAGCGCAGTGAGGCCTTGAGGACAGAGATGTGAGGATCTCTCTTGGCTCTGGGAGCCTCGAAGGAATGGTGTGACTCTGCCCCTCAGGTGATGCTCAGCACTGAGAGAAGGGAGTTGGATCAGTGTCGGTGCCTCTGGTGCGGTGTCTGCAGTGACTCCTGGCCAGGCTGACTGTTCCCACCTTTAACAGACAGAAATGGAGCCTTCCAACAGGTCACTTTTCCTGGCCACCTCTCTGTCATTATTTTCAGAACATTGGGCACTCTGAAACTCCTTCCTTATCCCTGTGCACCTTCGTGAGGAAGAGCAGGCAGATTTTTCCCTTCCCTTTTTCTTTCTGCCCTCTCTCCCACAGATGGCATGTAAAGCTCTGTTGGGTTAGTGCTCCTGGGTAGCAGCACCAGGGATTAGTGTTATGTCTGGAATTGTTATGTGAGGGCCAGTATTGTGTCACAGCCTCTTCAGTGGCAGACTGGCAGGGGAATTCCATCATGCTGTGTATTTTCTAGAGGTTTCAGCATTTTTACTGTGAGTATCCAAAGCCCACTGTATTTTCCGTGGGAGGACTGAGATGAGGTGAATATAGGAATAGGGAAGTATGTCTAGAAAACCAGAAACATGTCTTTAGTCTGGTCTGCATGCAGTTTCATACAAACCATCTAGTAAAAAGTCATTATAATTAACTTAGAAATGAGACAAAAAGTTTTTTCTATACTCACTTTCTATACTTATGGTTCAGATCTTCTGGTTTCATAGCCAGTTCTCAGAATAGCTTACTACTTAGTTAATATATTTGACCTAATGACCAAATGTGGCAACTTTATGAATTATGTATCAGTCTCTTGGGTACCAAACTGTGTGCTTTGGTTTTATTAAATCACTTCTGATTTGATTATCTTCATTAGATCATGCGACAAGTTAATTTCTTTTGAATTTATTGTTCAGACTTTACAGTTAAAAGATGCAAATCAAATTGTACAGTTCTCCTCCTGTCTTCATTGTGATATCAGTGAGTTTTAGAATTCCAAATACTGTTTTAAGGCAGCTTTCTTGTAATCTATAAGAATAGAAGATCATGGATTATCAATTTATGGACCCTGCATGATCTGTTCAGAAGAAGCATATTTCCACACTGAGGAACATCAGCAGCAGCAGTGCATGAGGGACTTCTCTGTATTTCAACTTGCCAATTAGTAAGAGAGTGATGGTTTTCTCAGGTGAATAAATCACCCTTTCTTAACAGCAATATGACAACTCGCCTCAAGTAAGAATATCAAGATCTTTTAAAAAAGCTAAACTTGGGCACTTCTGAAGTATGGGGTTTATTTGCAAAATCACCTGGGAGGTGATGTCTGAGGGTAGTGAGATCCAAGTAGGAAATATCGACAAATATATGGAGAGTGAAGGCTTTGTGTGACTTTGATGTTCCCTGTGCCCTGCAGAGCTCAGTTGTCCATGTTACTGTTCAGTCCAAACAATCAGCCTAAATACTGCAACTGAACCCAAGGACAAAATTGTGTTTCTTATCTTCTCATAATGATTATGAACTTCTGGCTGAAGTGCTCTGTGTACATCTGTATGGCTGGAAGATATAAAAAAGGGAGGGGGCTTATCTTTTTGTGGTTTTTTGTGGTTGACTTGCTGTATTTCAGTTTTGGAGCTCTTTTAAACTTGGGTGTTGAATCATCCAAACTTTGTAATCCAGGATTCTAAATACCTCCTGCATATGCAACAATTCTGTTCCACAAAAGAAAAGGCAAAAATTAAATGATGGATGGACTGTGTTACTATACCAATGCCTGAGGCTTTTCAGTATTCTTCAGCAGAGGGTTTCCCTTTCCTGAGTGAAAGTGAAATTAATTTGGTCCATTCATAATTTCTTTATTTTATTAATTGAAAAGTATGTCAGTTGCTTTGCAAGCCTTTAATTTCTCTATTCCTTGTGCTCCCATCTGTGTGTTACCGGGGGGGAGGGGGTGTTGGTTTTTTTTGGTTTGGTTTGGGTTTTTTTGTGTGCATGTGTTCAGTTAGAGGGTTAATTTCTTAGGCCTTTGTTGCTTGATTGCAATAATGCTCCATTCTTGAAGGAGAAAATTCCTTGAATTTCTTGGAAAAGATGGATAAATCATTTTCTTTGTATTCCTTGTTAAATATGTTCCATGCAGTTGTCTTCAGAAACGTACAGTTACCATTAAGAAATTTTCTGGTGGTGAAATGGTGCTTAGTCTATTAGAGGATACCTGGCCTTGTTTCTCTTTCTTATTTTTGCAGAAATAAAATTTGATTCTGGCCTTTTGATGGATATGTTTATGATTCAGTGGTAAATATTAATGAGGAAAAGATTCCTCCTGGTCATTTTGAGTCAGTTTGAGAAAAACCTTGATTTAGGACAAGAGTATAGGATTTTCTGGGTAATGAAGTAGTTGCTGAATAGAGGGACAAAATCTCTTACAAACCCTTAAATTAGGCAGGAATAAATGATGGGACTTGTGCAGTTTGAGAGTTGCCATTTCATTTAAATCTGTGGAGATGCACCAGTGTAAGTGAAATCTATTCAACATTTCATTCTTGAATGCTGAAGTTTTTCCTGTTTTCTTCTGATTTATCGTATATGTATTCTTGGATGAAGATGATAAGTTTTATGCTCCATGTATTATTTTCTACTGTGCAGGCTAAAATATTACAATTCCTTCTTCAAAGAAAACAATATATTTGAATGAGAACTAATTACCTCTTTTTTTATTCCAAGTGACAAAAGCTAATATATCACACTTAGCCACTATAAGAACTCCATTTCAGTAAACTAATTAAACTAATCCTATCTCTACTCATTATTCTCAGTTCTGCTAAATATTTTAACAGCATAGATTTATTTCATTACATAAATTATATCATACTTAAAGAAAACAGTTTGCATAATGGCATATTTGCATTCCCAGGAGTTTATTTTGGGTTTTTGAATTCAGACTTCACATTTCAGTTGAAATAATATTATTTGCCTTATTTATGATGGTAATTCTTCTTAATTATTACTAATTATCTAGAATGATGTATAGCTTTAATTAAATGTAGATGCTTGGCATTCTTGTTAACTTAGATTAAACAGTGATAGTTCTTCTGCATATAGACAATATGATCTTAGAAAGTTGTGATGTTTCCTACAGTTTAAACACTGTAATTTCATAACACTGTGGGTGGTCCTTTCAATGAACCAATCACAGGGTAAAAAAAAACTTTGTTTTTTATTGCTAGTGATTCTGATTGTACTAAATAAAAAGACCATGTGCTTACTGGACATGTCTTAAGCTATATAATGAAAATAAAAATGTCTACCTCATTTTTTTTCTACTTAAACTGTGAAACCAGGATATGTTGAATGCTAAGAATTTAACAGCAGTGTTGCTGAGAACCTGTAAAGGAATAGTGCATAAGTACCACTTCAGGCTAAATTGCTTTCTACTTAAAGACATGTAATGCAATTGAAACAAGAACCAGTAAGCCTCCCAAATTTCTTAAGTTTAGTTTAGGTCTTGCACTTAACGTACCCATTGCAGAGCTTTCCAAAATGCCGAAGACATGTAATAGTCAATGCAGATAGTAAGTAATTAATCAGAAGGAATTTATAGTATGTAATTCATATAAGCTCTATAGAAGATTCATAATTTCACTGATTGTTTTGCTAAAGCACTTCTGTCACAGAGGTAATGGTGTACCAATCTTAATGTCAGTTTTTATACTGTTATCTGAACTTTGATTCCTCTCACTGTTACTGGCTTCTCATAGTGCTGACATGAGGTGAATCATGAGGATTTTAGGAAATTCACACACAAATGGAACTAATTTTGTGTAGTTCTAGCTGGGGAATCTGCATGATATCTTAAAGAATGAGAGGCAGGCAGGCAACTGACAGACAATTTGTAAATTGTTTTATCCTGAGTGCTGTGGGTTATGCTCTTCAGCTCAACACATCACAAGAGCTCTCTTGCTCTTGTGCTTGCAAAGTCCAGTCTTCCAGCTGGAATTAGCAGAACTGGAACTCATCTTCCAGGTACCCAGCAAGCATCAATACAGATTTCAATGACACTTTACCCTGCTTTGCACCTTGGCTGCTTCTTGAACGTAGCAGTGTGAATTGCTTTCATATTTTGCTTATCAATAATCAAAACCTTCCATTCATTGGCTAAGTTTATATATACACGCTGTTGTTTTGGTCAATTTTCAAGTATTTGCCCCTAATTCATTACAAAAGACCACAATAGTTTTGTTTCTATCATCTGTGCTGTTCCTTTTCTGCCATAGACAAGAAAAGTAAATCAGTGTGCAGGTCTTCAAATTTGAGTTTTCTTTTGTTCATCTAATCTGCAAAGATGTTACCTACAAGCAGACTTTAGATGTGGTTTATAGAGATTAGCATAATGATGTAATCTAGTCATATATTTATGTTAAATGTTAAATATATTGCTAATAGATTTTTGAATGCCAAAAATTATTAGAAAGAAAAAGGGAAATGGAGCCTGTGATGTAATCTATTTTATCCTTCTCTGATACGTCTTTCTCCTTACGTTTTGGAGAATATCAAGCAAAATTTTGAAGATAACTGCTTTGAATAACAGTTCTTAAAATTGATTCCAAGCACTGTATGAACCATTCAGTCTTAGAAACTGGGGTAAAAGACTAACTACTCTTCCGAAAAATATCTAGATTCTAATAGTTAATAGAAGATTATAAATACTATTCGTAACATTTTTGTTTCATTTCTCAGAGTAATAATTGTGTTGAAGCTGTTCAGTAAGGGAAAAACGGTAGGTTACGGAGCTTTGCACCTTGCAGAGGCCTCTTTACCTCGAGCTCCATCTCCGGTGATTGAACGCTGGCAGTGCTGGTGCACAGCCAGGGAGCTCTGTGCAGGAACCCTGCTCTCCATGCACACATCTGGGCACTGGCTGCGAGGAGCTGTCAGAGCAGGCAGGACACTGCCAACACTGAATGGCTCTGGAAACCAAACCAGAGACCTCTGCATGGAAGTTCTGGTCTGGTCAGACTTAGGAGCTCACTGATGTGTGTGAAAAACCTAGGATCCCACTCGAGTCTTGGCAAGGGCACAGGTGACAGGATGGGGGAATGGCTTGAAACTGTCAGAGGGCAGGGCCAGGTTAGGTTTTCAGGAGAAATCTTGCAGGGGCTGCCTGGGGCTGGGTTGGATGGGGCTTGGAGCAGCCTGGGAGAAGGGAAGGTGTCCCTTGCCCATGGCAGGGGGTGGGATGAGATCAGCTTTAAGGTCCTTTCCAACACAAACCAATCTCAGGTGATTTAATGAAGCTGTACATGTTTAGAAAATGCCTGTGATGTTGTCCCCTGGCTTTCAGGGTTTATCAGGTGTTCTGGGTGACTCTGTCTTGCTCATGCAAGCTGCTCAGCCGAGCTGTCAGAGGCAGAATTGAAGCTCTTTTTGCTCCTTTTTACTCTTTAAAGTGTGCTGTGCCTGAGTGAAATATAAGCTGTGTATGTAGCTTCAGTCTGCTTGCCTAGCTTGACATCAGAGTTGTGCTTCACTTGACAGATGTCTGTAATTAATAATATTTTTCATAGTTATGTATGTTTCATAAGTCATCTATAAGATCATGCAGTAAACTTGGAGGGCAAATTTATCTGGTAATCTTCTAAATTTCAAATTGCAGTGTTAAAATTTCTTGAAGTACCTTGTACATGCATATATGTATTTATGTCTATTTGTACAGAACTTATCTGTATAATTTTTACATTTAAAAATAACTGTGTATACGTGTATATATAGCGTAAAATCCGCATATATTTTATAGACTTCTTTACACTAAGCTTGCTCACTGATACTCTTAATCTCTGTTTGTGTTAATTTAGTGTCAGCCTAGAAATCATGTTTATAACTAAGTTATTTTGAAATAAAATAAGAGTTTTAGTTGTGTGATTTTTGGTTGGGTTTTTTTTTTTGTTTGTTTTAAGCACATCTTATTTATTTAACAGTGACTTTTTATTTTGCATTAGCTTGAATGCTTACAGTATTTACATTAATTGGCATGTAAGGAACACCAGTTAAACAGACTCATACAAATCCTTCCTGAATAATGCAGTGAGCTAAATGTATTTGAAAATTTAGACGGTTTCATACTGGTAAATGACGTGTATTTGTGGATCATGTTGCTCCTATATTAGCTATGTTTAATTATAAATTTATAATAAATACATTACTGGTCAAAAGATGTGCAGGTAATGTAAATATTTTATGGCAGTGCCAAAACCGTAAAATTGTTGAGGTGATGAAAATCACTTGGAATTTTTTTGAAAGAGTTGTTAGACCACAAACTCGTGTCAGTTTGGTCTTCAGTTCTCATAGTGTAATATTTCGACAAGGGGCAACATTTTATACCGTCCAAAGACCAGCTCTTTCACTTTTGTGCTTACAGCTCAGTCGAAGTTATTCCCCTTGAGGACCTGACCTCAGGTGCTAAATGTACCACTTCTGTCTTTTGCGAGGCGAAGAAGATGATGACAGTATAACCCCATGCACTCACAGCAGCAGTTTCACATGTTTGATGAGCTCACACTCACGAGACACCTCCATATCCTGTAGTATTCAGCCAGGTGAACCAGGTGGACATAGTCCACAGTGAGTAAAGAGTCCTACATTATATTCAGCTCTCTCTCCATTACTTTCTAGGACTGTGATGAGTAGCTGGTGGTGTTGGGATGGGGGTACAGTATTAGGAAATCTTCCTGGTTGATTAATCCAACAAAATGCTTTCTCTTTGTCATGTTCTGCTGCTATCCTACCATCTGTTCTCACAGTTTCATCCTAAAGTGGCCACCTAACAAAGACACCTTTATTCTAATATGCATTGTAGCCTGTTGTAAAATGGCAAAAAAAATCTAAAGGAACTCCAGTGTATTCATTAAAAAATAATTTGTTTATAATTACTGCTGGCCTTGCATTAATAGAGAGGTATTTAGAAAGAAAATTAGCCAGAGCAAGCAAATAGCTCTACAGACATAACATAAGGATATGAACAAAGGCTTAAAAGATTCTCCACCTATTTAAGCAGTCTTTGCATAGTATAATCGCAGGCCCTGATAGTAAAATGACAGCTATTTATTGTGTTTATTTCTTGTTACTAGTGAAATTCTTAAAGTATAATACTTAAAATATTAAAAATGGAGGTTGATCCTACTGAAGAAACCTAATCTGTAACACATTTGGACATTTAAGACCTGCTGGTTTCGCATGAGCCTAATTTCAAAGCTAGGTTATTGATCTGGTGGTTTTGTGCTTGACACCCCGCATTACTTTGTGTCCAGGGTATTATTAAATGCTGTAACAGCTCCAAAGCAGCAAAAGCAGTGCTATGAATTCTCCATCCCAAACTGAAACACACAACTAGTGGTGTATCCAAGACTCCAGGGCTGTGTCGCGTCTCCTGTGAACCAGATGGTGCAGCTGGGTGGTGACAGATGGACACAAAGTGGAAGAGGTGCAGGGAGGGACTGAGAGGGTGAAAAAAAGGAGAGCTGATCATGTTGGAAAAGGGCTGAGTGTGGTTAGTGAAGCCAAGGAAAATGCTGAGAAGTGAGTATTGTTCCTATCTGTGGCTGCTTGGGAGTAGAGGACAGGAGATGGACAGAATTTTTAGCTAAAAGGCACAAAGCTAAAGAGGGACATGCTGGCCATAATAATTTATGGAGAGATGTAAAAGAACCTTTAAATAAAGAGTTTCTGAAACAGGATTCTAGTTTAACCATGGGCCAGGGGAGATCAAACACTTACCAAATTTTAAGAAGGAATTTCTACCCTTAAGAAAAATTACATCATGTGGCTTCCTAGCAGGTGACTCAATTCCCTGACTCAGGAGTTATCTTCCAGCTTTGCTTTCTTTCCAAGAAAAGCCAAAGTCACAGATGCTCTGGCATTCTCAACTGCCAAAATCCCTGCAGTTGATAGGATTAACCAGCTAAATTTGTCCATGAAAAATAAGAAATCTGTGTTTTCTCAGCAACATTCAGTAATTCACATGTTACTATGATATTTGGTGATAGTGCTGCTTTTCCTGAACCTTGTGTTTTCTGGGGTTCTAATGCAAATCTGTTTGATAAAGGAATTATAGTTTGTATACTATAAAAATGAAAGAATATACTATACCTAATAAATAATATACTGTTACCTAATTTCAGGGGAAGGTGTATTGGAAATGCAGCTCACACAATGTGTCATGAGGTGGAAAAAAATAACAGAAGTGACCTCACTCGGTGCATGCAGCCCATGTGCTTGCCATTTTTTCCATTTTCTTAAGTATTTATGGACAATTGAACTTACACAGTGTGCAGCAAATAGGTAGTTTCCACATCTTTCTGTGCATGCTGTCAAATCTGTATATTTTTTAAATTATTAATAGTAAGTGCAGAGAAAGAAAAAAATTATGTTTTGAAATTATACTAAATGTTTCAAGCGGTAACTACACTGTGACTCAAGACAATTCTGATGTTTGCAGAATCAACTCCTTAATTACAGTTTCCACTTATAAAATCTTACTTATAATTTACTTTCCAAGAACTCATAGTTTGTGCAAAATTTAATTTCAGAGGCAAAACCTCAGTGAAGGGATGTCTCAATGCTGCTTTTCTCAGTGGAGTCAAATCTGGTAGAGCTGTGTGCTTACCCTTTAATGCGTGCATTAGTAAAATAATACAGTTTGCAAAGATTAACAGTAGCACAGTACCTGCACTAAAAATTAAACAACTTTGGGCCAAATAGATCTTTTATGGTTCTGTGTATGTAGACATTGTCATTACTGCCATGAGAGATAAATTAGAATAAAATCCAGCTTCAAGATTCTGTGGCACCACATCTGCTAACACTCCTTTACTAGAAACTTTCTAGTGAGTAAGAACTCTGAGACTGAGCATTACGTAAATACATATTTAGAAGTGATGAGTTTGATATTGAGGGTGCCTGAAGCGTCTCTTTCATGCCAGATCCTCTCCCAGTTTCATTTTACATATAGCTGTCTGTATAATTGTTGCTGTTCCAGCTGCATTAGCTTATACCTTCTTATGTATTCTCTTTATGCTTTTATTGAGGATTGTCACTAAACCACAAAGAAAATTGTCCTTTTCACGTTCAGTAGCAGCACTTATACTCCACCTATTTAATCAGATTTAAACCTTTCATGACACTCTTAAATAATCATTAAATTTTCCCACCTTGCCTTTTTGGCATTTATTCATGTTAAGCAATCTGCTAAATAAGCATTTTAAACTTTCAGCCAAGTTACTTCGTGCAGTGCCAGCGTGTACCTCGATGATTCATATGAACATAAAGAATTCTATCCATGTTTTTATTATTATATCTGATATATGGTTATTTTAGAAGTGAGGTGAGAAGCTATTTGCAGTGTGCATGTATCAATGTTTATGTGGCCATACAAACAAAAGGTTGAAATACAGATAGGAGACTACAAGGATTAGTTTTTGCTCTCTTTCTGGCCTTTTAAAATTAACAAAACATGCTGGTATTTTGGGTGATTCTGTGATATCAGTTCATTTCAACCACTTTAGTGGCTTAATTTAAAATAAGGATGAAAGGGTGAGTACTAGGGAAAGATTATAAAAAGGAAAAAAAAAAAAAAATAGAATTAGTACCAAGCAGCTTGGTCTGTGGTTATCTTAGCTGAATGTTACATGCTGATAGAATACAACACCGTGGACAAGAAATAGTCTTGAATATTTTGGTCACTTAATGACTTCCTGCACCTGATTCTATAGGAAATACTCTGCCAGCCACATTCTTACAGCTTCACCTTTTCTTACAGCATTCTTACAGGTTCACCTTTTGAACTGTTGTGCCTGGGTGCTCCTTGTGCAGCTCAGGACAGTTACAGTCTAGTGATATGTGAAATAATCCACGTTTCTGGATTTTAGCAGCATTTAATTGAGTACTATTGGGTTTCTGCACAAGTATGTGTGAAATGATTGTTCATTTCTGATCCCACTATTTTGATTAATCAACTTTCCCTTGGGCAGTTGTGCAGAATTTGCCATGTTGTGCAGCAGCTAAGGAAGCATTTAAGATTTTCATTGCTAAGCTCAGTTAAAGTACAAATTCAGATTTTACTAAAAGGCTTTTTGAATAAATAACCATGTAATATTATGCTCTGCGATATCACTTTTTCTTTTCTCTCTTTTTTTTTTTGAGAAATGCATCCCTCAATAGAAAGGGCTGCTCAGGCCATTCAGGTTGCTTATAACAACATAAGACTCATTAGAGTAGAATGAAGTAATTTCTCATAGCAGAGGATCAGTGACCTTTTAGCCATATAAAGTTTGGTCAGGTGCCTGGACTAACACATGAATAAAGTAATGCTGGCTTGGTCTGGCATCCCTGGAGAGCTGGGTAAGAACACACCAAGTGCTCAGTGAAATGCCTGTTGCAGAAAGAGTTTGAGATGATACAACAGATGACAGGTGCTGGACACCTTTATAGTGTTAGTATAACTGCTACATGTATTAAATAAATTAATTTTTAAATGGATTTATGACATTTAGTTGTGACCGAGAAGCAAGAATGTGAGATAGGATTACAAAGAATCTCAGAAAAGAATGTGCAATTAATTGAAAATCCACTGAAACTCCACTAAGACGCACAGTTCTGAGTGAAGGATCACACGGTGGCTTGCAGCATGACAGTGCCTCTTTCTTATACCAAATTAATTTAGCATTATTGCATGAGAAAATAAATAATGTTGATTTTTTATCAAATGCCCTTTCATCTCCAACTGCAGCTTTTTTTTTTACCAGTGCCACCTGCAATACATAATTTTTTTTTCTCATAAAACTGATACTGACTTTAAAAACTATTATAAATTCTCATGCTCTCATTAATTGTTGAAGAACCAAATATTGGAGAACTCAAGAATGGCACTCTACTTCTAATCACTTCTGTAATTATTTTAAACTCAGTGCAAACTAAATGATTATTCACAGAAAATATTAGTACAGAGAAAACACAGTGTGGGCAAATGTTATGCTGCTTTCCCTGAAGTATTCAGGTGACCTTATTATCTACCAACATGAAAAACTGATGTTGGAAAAAGAAGGTCATTCAGACATCAAGGTAAAATCAGTCCCTGTCCTTTGCTGTAGAGACTTCCAAGTATATATCAGCTGCTCTAGAGAGGAATCCCACAACTGATTTGCTGTGTGTGATACGTAGATAAAATCCTAGTAGATTTTCATTCCTGGGGATAGAAATAATTAGGTAGTTACACAGTGAGGTGATAATCAAAGCCATTTTTGCAAAGCACAGGCCACAAAGCCTGATTGGTCAACAAAACCTATTCTGTTATTAACAGGGAATTTCACATATACATATACGTGGAATATTCCATAGAGTTGCAGATAGAAAATGAAGCTGTTTATTGATCAGGACTGATTCTTTTCCCTGGAGTCCGTGCCCTAACTGTAAAGTACAAGTGCTGACTGCCACACTCTGCTGATTGCAGATTTTTTTGACAGCCAGGACCTGACTCTTCCCTAATCCGTGTAGCTGCATTGTAGGAATTACAAAGCTTATGTGACAGACCTGTTCTGTATTCCAAGAACTGCAACACACCTGTCATCAGATAGAAGCAAGGATGCCCAAGTCATCACTTTACTTGGGAAGCAGAACAGATGATTGAAATTATTTCTTACTACTAACTAATTCCCCTTTTAGCAGAGATAAGCTGCTTTGTTCAGCTGTAAATGAAACATTAGGGTATTAACTGTCAAGGCAGAAGTATTGGAGGAGCTGAGATTTTATCAGCAGAAGTAACATTCTGGGCAATAAATTGTTTTGTTGGGCAGAAGACTATTCTCCAGAGGTACAGAGAAACAAAGCTCATTAAGGTAAATGCTTAAAGCACCGCAAAAAAAGCAAAGACAAAGGCTTATTACCTTTGTTTTGGGGATAGATAAAACATTTGCACTTCTTCATCTCTCTGTAGCAGTGAAGAATTATGTGGTACTGTTATTAAAAAGATGCATTTGTAGGCTTGTAGAATGTTTTCTGAATATATCCAAGGGACAAATACATTCCTGAAATATCAACAGAGAGCTGTAGTAAGTGATGGCTTTTTGGAAATTGTTTTGTTTCCCTCTGGGTAAAATTAGGTATCTGCACATTGTCCTGTACTTAGCATTCATCAGATTAATAGACTTGCATTATTAAATGAATGTTTGAAATGGAGAAGCAGAAATGTCGGGGTTATACTAAATATTTTTACCAGTGTATGTACCTAAATTAAATTTGTAAGGGTTTCTGGCATGAAGCATTAGGATGATGGGAGGAGGGGAACTGTTGATGGTAGTGACTGCAGCTAAAGAAAAATATTTGCAATGTTAGGAAGGAGTTACAGCTCTGTAAACCAAGGATGGACATAAACTTGCTATCAGAAACAGTTAAATAGGATGTAAGTAAAATAGGTCGAAGGAATCTCTGTGAGCTAAAAAGCCTGCAAGTAGCCAGAGGCAGATACTGTTTCCCATCGTTACTTGTTTGAAGTAGCATTTTAGAAAACTGTAAAATAGAAGTTCCATACCTAGAACAAAGACATGTAGCTGAAAAATTACGTGGAAGAGTCTGTTAATAGGTGCCATGAATGTTTTCAGAATTCTCTCTGTGCAACATCTAGGATTTGGAAGCACTGAAGAGAGCTTTGCAGTCCACCCTGTTACCTACAAAGGAGTCAAGAAAAGATGCTTTAGAAAGAACCAAGTAAAAATTGGAAGACAGCTGACCAAAGCATGGGTTATTTATTAACGGCTTTCTGTAGAGAGTAAATTCTACACAGATAAAAACCAGAATTCTGAATTCTGCTATTTGCTTTTATGTATTACAGAAATATATATTCTATTTCTATATCTATATATTGTTATATATTATATCTAGCTATATATAATATGGTATATTTAATATATATCTAACCGATATTTCCTATTGTGTGTAGACACTGTTGTTTAAATATGGCTGTCACAGGATCATTGTCCAGTGATGGACAAATCTNTGCTTGATTTTGAGGGGATAAGTCCAATAATAGTCAGCTTTGTTATTGGCTGAGACTGAAATTGATGAAGTTTTTGTTTCTTCATTTGGGGTAATTGTGCTCATCTGACAAAGTGCTAAGGTTTGGCGAGGGAGGATTCAGTGATGCTTAAATTTACTATCTTAAATTGTTAAAGAATATTCTTACTTTATACAAGTGCTTTATATACACCCCCCAATGGTAAAAGAAGATAAGCTTAATTTTAAAATTCTGATTTAATCTGAAAAATTCACACTTGAAGACCATGACTCTCCTGTGTGCTGTCCCTTGTCCAGTCCCAGTTGCAGCGCAGTGAGCTGCAGCAGCAGGAACCTCTGGGCTCTCGTTTTACTCCAAGTTCTGCACCAAATCAAACCCAGCCTGCCTGCACTGTAGCCCTTACTGAAGGGCTGCTTTCTAACCAGAAGATGCTGCCAAGGCAGAACTCCTGTGCACTTGCTGAAGTTGCATGGGAACAGGAGAAGTTCTAAAGGGAAACTCAGAAGCCTGAAATATCAGGGCTTCGTGCTCCTCGTAAAAGCTTTGCTCTGCTTATCTTTATCTTTGGGGAAATCTGTTTTCTTAGATGTCTCAGGAGATGAATGCCAGGTTTTATACACAAGGGCTTTATTTTAGATGACACATCCTTCAGAACGAGCAATCAATCTGCAGCAATTTAAGTGATCTTTTCAAATGTTGATCTCACCCTATACTTTGTTCCTTTACTTGTAAAATAAGATTAATAAGAGAACGTACTGTGTAAGTGTAGTAGGTTATTGATGGTTTTATTAAAATAGGACGGGAATATTTTGCATTATGGACTCATCCCCAGGCTATTCTCTCACAGTTATACATAAGCTAAAAACACCCAAATTTTCAACTACCATGATCAGCAAATGAACAAGAACCTGACTTTGATCTTCTAAAATGCATGGATTGGCTTTGAGGTGCTACAGATGATAACACCCCACTGTGAATTCATCCAAGCTGAGCTGTGGTAGACATCCAAAGTTTAATGGGAGAGCACCTTGAAGAATCCTTAGGGATCAAATCCAGTCTTTTGCTTTCATTGAGCAAGTTGGTATTTTTGTATTTTATAACTCATTTTTCCTAAGCATGGTTTTCAGACTTCTATACCAGTACTGAAAAGGTATGTTGGGAAGGTGAGTTCATAGAGCTCGTGTGAAGAGGCCAGTCATGAGCTGATTACTTGAAGTACTTTAAGTAATTTGGGTATGGAGTGTATCGGTGATGGTTACATTTTGTTGTTTTATATTTAAAAGAAGATCAGTGTGGGCAAAAACCATCGTCCTGATCCAAAAGATAAGGTAAAGGTCTATTCTAATTTTTAATTGGTATTCTAAAGTAATTTTAATCATGCTTTCCTCTTGTTTCAAGGCATAAATTTAGTTTTAAATATACACTTATTTTGGAGTAATGATGGACCATTACTGAAATATTCAGGGACCTGGAATAATTTGTGTATTTACAAGTTGCTTGTTTTTATCTGACATATAGTTAAGCTTTGAGTATGTTACTTTCATGAATCACCAGGAAAAAAAATAAAATCACTAAAAAAAAAAAAAA
>WEKY01059635.1:419754-432906 GCA_013390045.1 Picathartes gymnocephalus
AAAAAAAAAAATTGAAATATTTGTTCTTGTCTAATTGAGGAGCCTATGGAGCAGCTTGAAAGTGGATAGAGCTCTGAAAAAATACCAGAGTTTTGGTTTGTTGTTAAAGTGGAAGAGAAAAGTTTTCTGCACTGCGTCAGAGATGTCAGGCTAACAGGGTACAAGCTGGTGATCTGAGAGAAACTTCACCAGAGTCACTTTGTACTGACAGGTGTAACCCAAATCCAGCCTTCTCTCACTGTGTCAGGCTGACTTTATGCGAGATCAGGGATTTCTGCCTTCTCTCAGCTTTGTTAAAACTAGCACAAACCCCTCTGACCCGTGTGGTTATTGGATAGAACACTGACTGGCTAATTTGCACATTTGTACTGCAGGTAATCCAACCACTTAGTCCAGCTCTAATGCCTGTGGTTAAAGAAAAATGTGTGGTTTTGGACCTTTGTGAAACGAGAATCAGAAACACAAGAAGCCGAAGGTACCTCATATACAGATCTCTGCTGGCCACATAGCAATGTCTTTAATTTCCAGTTTCTGTAGCTGATTTTTGACATTGATCAGAATCAATCACAACGAATGTGAGTGCAGTGCAGAGTTTTTGGCACTTGACTGTGCTGGAAAGGATTGTGGTAGAAGACTAAAACTTTCTGTTTAGGACATCAGTTGTCTTTTGTTTCAGCAGCAAGAAACAGAAAGATAGAAGTTAGGAAAATTATACGCTGTCAGAAAACTTGTGGAAGTGGCAGAGACTTTCATGGTCTCTACACCAGTGAACAGTTTATGGTAAAATTGCTTACTGCAATAACTGGTGAAGTGTTGGGAATTTTGTGCCCCCTGAGCCCCATGTTTTCATCTGTGTAATGTTACTTTTTCATGTCAACCCTTTGCCTTAACTGCCTGGGCTTGTATCTCATGGCAGCAGTGATTCCTGAGGAAAGCAGGAATGGTACTTGGCTGAGAAATCCCACTTGGACTGCTGCTGGGCCCAGCAATTGCAGATTGTTCCTGGGTCGTGCAGGTTTGGTACTCTGAAGTGTAACTGTTGGCTGACTTTCCAGGCCTTGAAAGGATTTTTTCAAGTCTTCTCTAGTCCTCTGTGTTCCTTATTCATTTAGATTCTATGCATGATTTTAATTTCAATGAAAAAGTCATCATTTTTCAGTGTCAGCGTTTGGTTTTGTTTGTTTGTTTGTTTTTATTTCATTTGTACTGTGGTTTAGAGTCCTCACTTGGCTAGCCAGGAGAGAGAATAATGGAGTACTGAAAAAACTGTGATGTTATTCTGTTCATATGGCTTCTGGATAAATCCCTGAATTACTGTATTGAAGTTGCTTGAAATTTTACAGTCTTTGCTGACAGGAAAACTAGGAGAATCTATCAGCGGTGCACAGTGGATGGGCCACATTCCTCAAATAATCCAGTCAATTAAAAATTGATTTTTGTTCTAGGCAGCATGGTGGTAATGTAGTGGGGAGACAGTGTATGCATTACCAACAGAGCTCACATCAGTTAAGTGATATTTAGGTGATCTTCTGTCATGGGAGAAAGCAGTGCAGTTGATGATCTTTGCTACTGAAGAAGCTAAATTGAAGTGTCAGATACCAGAATTGCATTTTATTTCTAATATGTTGGCCTGCCAGCCTGGGAGAAGCTATGTGAAGTGCACGAATACAAAGGGACAAAAGTGCAAAATCTAGCAGAAACTGAATGGTTTGGGGAAGATACTATAGCATGGCTTTTTAGAGCCTTTAAATGCATTTAAAGAATTGAATCTTGTACTTCAGTTGCTGGACCTTTTGTCTACTACCTTTCTCCCTTTTCCTGGCAGCAGCTCTAAAGTAAACGAAAGGATATGCATGATCTAATTTGCAACAGTGTTGTTTATTTTTTTTTTATTTTTTACATACCCCTTAAAGTAGTTGAAGTGAGAACAAAAAAAAAACCAAAACAATTCTATTAATTGAAAAGCGTATTTCCCTCAGATTTGTACAATCCTGAGCTGCAGAATTGAAAGAGGTGTCTTTCTACTATCAGAAATGTGGAAATGTGCAGTCATGCAGATTGAGCTCTATCTTCAGCACACATTGTGAGTCTGCAGTATGAGACAAAGCTGAAATCAGTCTGCTCTTGCCTTGAGTCATTAAAGCAAAGGACAGCTTTGCAAATTTTCCAACGGAATAGAAAACATGCAGGAAGTTCTACTTAGGGTTCTTAGTAACCACAGAAAGCTGAAGTCACATCTGCTCTTGGTTATGAAACACCACAACATGACATTACAATCTAAGGTGGAACTTAGATTTTTTATTTTTTTTTAAACATGATACAGGCTTTTCCCTTCCTTTTCTTTCAAAAGCAGTTGTAGGATGTCCTGGTGCATCTATGCATCACCTCAAAGGTGTCTGCATTTCAGTGGCAGCTTAAGTGATCCCTGTACTCTTCTGCAGACCTCTTGGAAGTTCTGTTTCTTAATTACTGCCAAGTGCTTTATAGTGCTTAGGTGAAAGGCGTTGGTGAAATTGTAAGCAGACTTCTTGTTTAAAGCTGAGATCCTAATTTTCAAATGGATAGTGTTCCTTCTGTGCTTAATTGCTTTACATCTAAACTCTTTGTCACAGTGATATTTCAGTAAAATACAGGCATACTCCTCATCTTGGCTTAGCTTTCAACCTGCAGCTTTATATCTGTTTGTAAAGTGAATGTATCAGAGACAGGCTGGACTGATGGGCAGTGATCAGGTGTTTCAGATCTCTAAATAATCCCACGCTCTGTTTCTGAACATTGCTTGACAAAAATGTTTTACATCTCAAAGCCGATTTGCAAAGGAGGTAGTGCATTTCCAAACTTAAGAATCCAAAATTGTTTTCAATAGATTTTAATAAGTTGAAAGTCTTCCATAAAAGTTAGTCTCACCTGTGTCAATAGATATCCTCATTCATTTATTACTAGGCTGTATAAAGAGAAAATAAATCACAAATACTCTTTAAATATTATTCTTGGGGTAAAATGCTGCTGGGTTTTAGTGCTTTGATAGGGGAACAAAGGTTTAAAAAAAAACCAAGAAATTTGTTTCTGGGGCTCAGAACTCTTCAGCATGATTTGAATACAAATATGATAAGTACGCTGGGCTCCCTTCTATTAATTACAGCATTTCTAACAAGACTCATTTGACATCCTGTGTCGTATTATGCTGAATACTTCCTGTGCTATCACTTGGAGGAGAAATCTCTTCCCCACCATGTGAATGGTTTTTGCTAGATTATCATTTCAGAAGGTCTGTGCCATGAGCAGGCACTTGTTCTCTGTTCAGTTGGAATTACTTCTGTCTGTTAATGACTAAATGGACAAACTTTTCCCAGGCATTGACAGAGAAAGTACAAAAAGGGGTCAGACACTTTCTCTACAATGTCTTTTTAAACCATGTGCATTATTTCATTGTATTTTTTTTTTCTTTTGTGTAGAGATGTCAGTTTCCTCCAGTTGTTGCTGTGTCAGTTAACTTATTGTAAACATGAAATCTTTTATTTTCTCTGGGTTACATTAAGTAGAAGGCATTTTTAAATTTTATTTACTGTTCTTTTTTCCTTATAATAGTGCAAAACAAGCTGACCACTAATCTCAAGATCAAAGCTTGATATGGTAGTTATTGTAATATGGAATTTGATATTATAAAAATACCCACTGATGTTTTGTAAAACCCAAGAAACTGTTTCCTCTTAACTTGAAGTTTGCATTTTGTGAACAGTTTAAGTAGCTTCTTCAGAAGTATTTAGACAAAAAGTCCAAGAGTTGCCGTAACTTTTCTTTTACAATATTATTGTAGTTTTATCCAAATTCCACCAGGTGTTGCCAAAGAACATACAGCCAAGGCAAAGTTTACAGCTGAAGTAGAAGTTGCTCAGAACAAGTGTGTAAGTTTTCGTGAACACAGCCATTAAAACCTTTCTCTGAGGCAGGAGCACCTTCCCTACAGATTTAACACCATTTGTCTTTTCTTTGTAACTAAACATCAGGAGTCAAACAATTTGGTACAGAGTTGCATCATTTGTGTGGGTATCACATTCTTAAAATTCTTTGTTTTTTTGTATGAAAGGAAGATATTCATTCACAGGTTATAGGTGAATAATATGCTGGTTTAACCGTTAGTTACAGTCTAGTGTAAATATTTCACTGTGTTGCTGTCCTAATTTTGGGTGATGGGGTATCTTTATAGTGAGCTGTTCAAATTACTAACATTTCGTGTATTTGGTGGGTTTGGGATTTTTTCATTCCAATAAGCAAAGTTGCTACGGACACGTTATTCCTACTACCTTTGGTAAAGATGTTCCTTTCCTTTGTTTTTTGTCGTGCTGAGTCAGGAGTTTTGAGGATCACAAATCAGTTCTGTTTCAGTGTTTGTCTCATTCTGGGAAGAAAATGTGCTTCTGAAAGCCAAGGTTTGCTTGAGGTAATAAGAGCCCCAAACTTGCACAACAGTGCAGTGCAAAATGCTCAGGCACAGAGCACTCGGTGGCAGCAGGAATCAATCCCGAGCCTTGGCGCAGAGCAGTTTCCATCCTGCCTCCCTGGTGAGTCCAGCCATTGTGCTTATGGCATGAAAAGCAATGTGCATTTTAATTGTTATTCTTGTTTTTTGAACTGTTGCTTGACTATTGCTATGGTTTAAGTGCAAGAGGCTGGATTGTGGGCAGTACTGGTTGCCAGAAAAGGTGTAACCAGGGGCTGCTCGTGATGGTGATGCAAAAAACCTGTGTTAGGTACTGCACTGAGCCAGGAACTTTGAGGGAATCACCTCATAGCAGGTAACTGGGAATCTCTGGAATGGCAGCTTTACATTCTGTAAATGCTGTGATGTTTTCTTTTGTGCTTTAATTAAAGCTTTCACTTTATTGTTGTGCACAAATGTTTTCTATTTGAATGTTTAATGAATGTTCAATAGCAACAAGGAAATGAGGATTCTTTGGGGTAGCCTGGCATAATCAGTGTAAGCTGCAAAGATAAAGCTGGTTAAGGGAGAAGGAAGGAAAAACCTGAAATGTTGCAGTTACTTGAAGCAGAAACATGTTCAGAAATGTGACTGTATCTAAAACTGCACAAAGAAACTCATTTCTTGTAAGAAATCCAAGGCAGTGACTTCACCTGGTGGTATTTAATTAATTATTTACTGATCATTATGTTTGCCTTCCCTTGGAATGCCATCTCCCTCCTTCCACCCAGAACTGTTAACTAATTATTTGAATATAGACTATTTTAATTACATTAGATCTCAGTAGATGTTAGTATGGAGGTAATTTGCTCTCTTTCATAACTATGTGAGTACAGTAGATAACTCACTGTTACTGTGGCTTTCCTGGGATCCCATTTTATCCCCACCCCGATGCACTTGACAAAGAGGGCGGCAAGCAAGAAAAGGACATATAAATTATCCAATGGAGGTGGGACTGGCTTGGCGTTTAAACTGGTAGGTGTAATACAGATTCTGTGATCAGGTGCTGAGAGCCAAAAACACTCAGAGCCCTTGTGCCACTCTGAGCAAAGGTACTGAGGACTGAGCAGTTCTCTGATGTGCTCTTATCAGTTTGAGTATAATGTAAATCCTGTTACAGCAGCTTTGTCCGATCTGCCTGTAGCTTTGTTCTCAACCTTTCAGTAACAGCTCACTGAAGCAGAAAGGACCCTGTGAATTGATATTATAAACCTGTATGGTTGCTTTATTCATTGTTGAAGCAACAGAATACAACAGAAGTATTTATTTTAGTGGATTGAGGATACTTTTTTTTTTTTTTTCTATCAACATAAGCGGAGGAAAAATGTTCAAAATGCAAAAGAGGAAAAGCTAATGCTGTAATCATATCCATACCCACTTGGAGCACAATCCCAATGAAAGATAATGCAGGACACCATATGTTTAAATTATTTTACACATTCAAAGAGATTTTTAAAATCCCAAAGTGTTATTTCCTGCTGATGTAGAAGAATATCAGGTGACACTATTATAATCAGGAAATAATAGTCCTGGGAAAGAAAAGCTTCTCATAATGCACTTAGTCTTTCCAGACAACTATATTTTTCTAAGCACCATCTACCTGCTCTCTTTGGGGCTGAGATGAGCCTTGGCAATTCAAGATTGCATTGTACTCACTTTCTTGCTGGTGGGCATTTCTTACTGAAGTTCAAGAGCATGAAATTTCTCTTTAGTCTCACTGCTTTGATATGGTATTTGCCTAATAATCAAACAAATTAAAGTGTGGAAAAAATTGATAAAACTGCAATATCTTAAAATGAAGAGGCTGAAACAGTAAATTGAGTTCCTTGTAATAATGCTGTGGTGCCATGTTGACCCTTATTCTTGAAAATCAGTTTTTATGTTGTGCATCAGTAAGATGTGCATTATTTGAACTTTTCAAGTGTCATGTAATCTAAAAATTCAGGCATTATACTTGAAGATCTTCTGCAGAGTTTTAATTAACGTTAGTGAATTATGCAGATATGAAGCCCAGCTCCGTTGGTAGATGTTTCTATAGGCTATCAATGACTTTCTGCTACTTAAGACACATTTTCTCTTGTGTGGAACACTTACAAAAGGAGTTCCATTACAAGTTAAGAGTTTTTAAAATGGAAAGTACCCTAAGATGAGAGTTACTTAAGATAGAAATATTTTTATGTACTGCTCTTAAAATCTCACTGCTTCTTTAGGTGTAGTCTAAGGAGTTTCACATTGAAGTAGAAATCAGAATAAGTTTGGATGGATACAAAGCAAAGTCTGAGAAATTTTATTATGTGATGTAATGGGTGCAAGTACCTTATGGGATGAAAAGTGAAAGGGTGTTTTGTTTTTCTTTCTTTTTTAATTTTGCCATACAGGTAGAATAGTAAGAAAGGACATTTTCTTTTTGTTAATTTCACATGTTTCAGCAATTTTAGAGTGGCAGGAATGCTCCTGATTTCCCATATGTATCCGTTTTTCTCTTTACATAGCAAATAGTTGTGTGACCTTTCATGGGTTGAATGGTGGTGTTCGTCCTTGGTAAAGGGCTTGGAGGTTTCAGGGAGTCTGGAAGCAGTTGGCAGTGCAGTTTTAAAGTGGGTGACACACAGACGAGTGTCAGTCTTGGATGGGCATTGTTTGCTTCATTCTCACTTCAGATTCCAGCTACATAAGTCTGACAGTTGGAAATGCAGTAAAACGTAAAGAAGAATAAATGGACTTAGTTTTGCAGATTGCTGATTTCTTTCTACGTCCCCACACCACTCATCAATCCAGAAGATTGGTCCATTGACCATGAGATGCTTGCATCTCTAGTTTATGGAAATATACTTGTTTGTATTAGCAAGATGAATGTTTAACTGATTTAGTAGCCAGGTTTTCTCTCTTTGATCACTGTAAATATTTACATTGATTAGAAGCAAAAACAAGGCCTGTTTGCAAGGCCAGGAAGTTGTATTGGTGCTGCCTTTTTTTTTTTTTTTTTTCCTCTGTTTTACATGGATTTTATTATTATACTCTTTTTCTTCCAAAATGAACTTTAAACATTTCTGAAAGGTTTATGGAAAAATAAGGTGTATATGTAGTGTTATGTTTTCACATTTATGTATCTCTGTCTCTAAAGTTTGTGGAATTGCTTGCAGATGTGCTTTTGTATTAAATTTTCAGCTTGAAACAGTTCCTCCCATTTTGTAGTCTATAGGACTGTAATACTTGTCCCATGATGAGCTGCATCCAACATTTTGTTAACTGAAATGGGAAGTGACAGACTGACTACAAGAAAATGTCCGTGTCAAAGAAGCAGATATTACTTCTTTCTCACAGATTACTAAACGCCTGGACACTGGCTACTCTGAGATTGCAGATGCACTAAGGTTTCATATTGATCCGTGTTAGCCTAATTTGATCAGAAGAGTGACTTCTGTATCATGTTATTTTCTCCTGTTGTATGTGATTGAGATGGTCAAACACTGAGAATACTGTGCAGGAAGAGGAGGGATTGGAAAGGAGAGGCATTCAAAGAAGTAATACAGATTTGTTAGATGAATTCCGTTTGCATTGATTTTCACTAGGGATATATATCTTTTGGTGGCAGCTGTCTTCAAAATAATAGCATAATAGATAATACTCTGCTACATAATTTTGTATTTTTATTACTTCTTTTCACTGATATTTCTAGAATAATTTAATCATCGAAATTGGTCCATACCTGCACACTCAGCAAAGATGTTTTTCTTTATTGTATTGTTAGTGGTTTCTTTGGCAGAATACAAGGAAGCCATAGTTGTTATGCAAGAATATGAAGTTGGAAAATGTTTAAATAACTACAAAATGGGCATGAGAAAGTATCAGTTATTTCCTAGTCTTGCAGATGTAGGTCTGGACTAGAGGGAAGGCTCCATCCTCAAGACCACGGGCTGTGTCTGCTCTGCAGTTGGCTTTGGCAGAAGGTGACTGGTCCCATCAGAGTCGTGGTGCTGCTTTGAGGAGCCCCTGACCTGCAGGGTTTGTTTCCTTGCTTCAGGAAAGGATGGAGGCAGGGGCTGGCAAAGCACTGTGAGGTTATTACAGTTTCAGAGGCTCCCTCATGGCATTGTCGTGCAGGGACTGGGAGCCTCGAGAGAGCAGCATGGGGCGGTAGCTCAGAGGCTCCTGCACAGGGAGCAGGGCTGGCAGGCTGCTTCTGCCTGACTGACCTGCTCTTCTCCAGGCCCTGCAGCACCTTCCTGGACACAAGAAGCTCATCAGCTCATTGCAATCCCTCTCCCAATTCTCCCAGGCTTTCCTGAGGAGGTGTGCCCTGCTCTCCCTTTTTACAGTCCTAGCAGGGAGCTTATCTTTTATAGAGTCACCCCTTTAGGGAAACACAGGTTGCTTAAGATGAAAAAAGTCCAGTGGGATTTTTCTTGCCAATCTTGTGTAAAGGAAACGCATGAGCTGAAAACTATGTTGTCTAAAAGTTTAATATTAAGACATGAGAAGCCATTAGCTTGCTGTCATTCCCTGGCAAGGATCCTAATTTTGGTACCAAACTTAGTATTGGATGTATTCTGTCCAGTCAAATAAAAATAGCACCAAAAGCATCCATTTTGTACAAACTGAAAAAAGACTGGTTGTACAGTAACGTGGTAGAAGCCTTGGTGAGACAGGGTAGTTATCACATGGTGTCATCACATCATTTGCAGACCAGTTATTAGTTTTAGTTTTGCTTGCAGTTATGGCTCAGGACAGGGAAAATGTGGTATATTGCTTTCTCTTTTTCTTTTTCTCTACTCAGGAGATTGCATGCTTTGTCAAGAGTGCATTTGTTAGTCTCAGTGTCATATTTATATTAAAGACATAACAGAACCCTACTGCACTATCAATTGCTTTTCATTACCCTTGTCTCTGCTTGCAAAGGTCATCACCTCGCATGTGAATCAAATTTGGAAAAGAGTATTTTCTTTAGAAGTGGAATTGTAGTCTGAATTTCAAGGCAGTGCGGTTTGAGAAAGTTCATGTAACATCTTCCTGGGCCTCCTTTTAAGAGATAAAGTTAATTCAGCACCTCTGTGCGGGCAGATTGCATTCTCCCCTGTCAGAGTTGCCGTTGCTTTTGTTTTGTTTCACATTTGAATAATACATTTGATTACCATGGCAAATGTTGCAGCGTATGCACGCCTGACTGTAGTGGCTAATTAACTGATGATAACAAGGCAGGATTGCCCTCTTCTCTTTCATAAGCAATCATATACATGACAGTTCTTTTATCTTTCTTCAAAATTGACTTGCTCTCCTGACCCTTAAGCAGCTCCTGTTTTGTGTGTTTACCTCTGATGTCTTTGCAAGACTGTTAATTTTCTGTGGCATATCCTATCTAGTTGTAATTAACACATTGAACAGCGAAGAAATAGTTCTGCTTGCAGATGCCTAATGGAGGAATGCTTTCTTCCAGTAATTATACAGCTTCATTTTACTCATTTCCATTGACCTACAAAGATTTTGGGTTGGATTTTGGGTGGTTTTTTTGAGAACAACTACAGTGATATAGTATTATTTAGGTACAGAAAACAAACATCTGTTTTTTGTAAAAAATAAATAGTTTACATTCACATACAAAGTAAACTTCGGGGCAGTCGCTGGTAAGTTCAGTAAAGGTCTGAATTTAGCAAAGTTAAATTGGAGATAAACGGTGCTGTCATCTTGCATGTGTTTAATCCTGAAGTCAAAGGCCTGTTCTTATAATTAGAAACTTCAATAAGTACTTGACCCATTTTAAGGAAGCATTGAAGTCGCATGTATATAAAGCAAATATTTTCCACCATTGTGTCTTTAACTGAACTTAGATTTCAAATAGATGAGACCAGGATTTCTATTTACTGTTTTATAGCTAGACTGAGAATAAAGCCATAATGAATCCAAGTTCAAAGAGAAAAAGGTAGAAGAGGAAAGGTTGGTAGTTACAGCAGTAAAAACAGGGGCAAAAAGAACAGCTTTTCTGAAGGACTCAGGCTGGAATAATAATGATAGAATTGTCTAAATCGATATATCTCTTGTCAGCCTCACGTCTGATGTTTGAATCAGTCAGGCCTTTTCTGCAAGAGCTTTCCTCAGGAATATTGAATTATTTATTATTTGTATCTTTTTTCCTTCCCTTTCTGATGATTTTTTTCTTTTTTTATTTTTTTCTTAACTTAGTAAAATTTGTTTTTTATGCTGCCAGGTTCAATGTTGTCTGCTGTTTGATAAATAGCAGTAATTGGGTGTATAGCAGAAGTCATGTAAAAATGTATGACTTCAATTACATCTGGAACAATTTTTTCTTTATATTGATCTTTTTTTTTTCTGTATAAGATCTGCTCTTCATAGCCTCCAGTGCTGAGTTTTAAAAGAATTACTCTATGTCCTTATGTTGGCATGCACTTTTGAACCCATGCATCTTTTTTTTTTAAAAATGGAATGCTGTCTCGAATCAGTTCTGCCTGAGCAGTAAGTGAAAAATTAGAGTCATTGAAATAGTGAAATATTCATATTGTATTCTAGTCAGATGAAGGATTGCATTACTTTAAAATTACAATGCCTATTGCAGTCCCTGTTTCTCTTGTCTGAGATAATGAAATGAGGGTTCTGGCCAATTAATGAAAACATCATTTATTAGCAATTATAATCCAGATAAAATTAAAATATGTGTTTTGAAAGTCACTTTCGTGTGGTAAAGTGCTCTCATTTAAATCTGCAGTTGTACACCATAGTGTTTAGCTTTGTAAATATTATCAAAGGTGCCAATGTAATAGAAATGTACCAGCTGTAATTCCAAATATCAAGTCAGAATTCTCATTGCATTCCAGCTGTGATGTTTTTAAATTGGTTTTCCTCTTTATGTCAGGGCATGAGGTGATAAATAACTTGATCCAAATGTTTGATGCTGATTTATGATAAAATGGGTGAGTGTATTTGCTCTGCAATGTCTTCATAGGTCAGAATAAAACATGGGCAGAATTTCCCATTTGGACTGGCCTTGTGGTTTGGCCTGGCATGGGGTGATGGACTGGTAAGAAATTAAGGTCTGAATTCAGGCTGGAACAGAGTTCAAGGCTGTCAGCACTGGGATTTTGCATAGGATACTGCTGTATTCTCTTATCCCCGTTGGTTGTCATTGTGTGCATTTTTGAGGGAAATGCAGTGGAATATTGCCTTGTCCTTATTAGATATATTTTCTGTTCATTACGTAAGTCTTTGCGTGCTTCATGCTTCAAACTCTTCCAAAGTGAGATTCAAAGTAAAGGCTTATATAAACAGTCATATTTATGCCATCCAGCGGTGGATCAAAGGGAATATTTCTCACAATTGTGGTTAATTTATGTCATTTGAAAATGTAATTACCTCATGATTACTGCCTGCTTTATGCAGCCCCAGTCTGTGTTTTTCAAAGCAGTCCTGGTCTAGGCTGGTAGTGGACAGGAGTGCTAAAGTGCCTGTAACCTAAACCCTGCAGCTCCTTCTCTGCTCTGTGTCCTGCTGTCACTACAGACAGAGGATAACTGAGAGCAGAAATTGCAGATTTTGCTTCAGTAGCTCTGATAATTCAGTGAATTGGTAGAGTTTCTCCAGTTTCAAGTGGAGCTAATTCTAAGGTTGTTAATACGTGGATCATTCAGAATGTGCATACTGGCAGAGAAACACCTCCTGTGTCTCTAAAGTAGTTTGTTTAGGAAACCCTAACTTTAAAATAACCTTTTAGGAGCAGCTGTGTAATGCAATTTATTTCAAGACCACCAATAAATGCTTGAATCATTATGTAGATGATCAGATGAAGCTGAGGTTAAATAGACAAAAAGAATTTGGGTGGTGTTTTTTACCCAAAGTCTTGTTTAAGCCTCACTAGTCTGTTTTTTCCTGTAGCAGTTTGACAAAATTGCCTTTCCTACCAGCAGCCTGTTAGGTGCTGTGCACAGAAACAAAACCCTATTGTTTTAGATTTTCTTTCATATCATGTAGGTGTCTATGCCATACCACCCACACAGGAAAGCAAGTGAGCTGTGAAATATATTCATTGTTAGAGTACGGGGGAAATGGAGGCAAGCAATCGGCAGTAATAATGTACGACAGCAAGGGGAGGCTGCCAACATTACCTGCATTATTTCGGTTGCCTTTTTCATTATAGGTTCGGGAAATAGGCAGCAATTCGATTATGGCATGATTTGGGATGGAATTGCTTGCCGTTCACTGACCCTGTCACAAGGGGATCAAATGAGAAGTCAGCTCAAATAAAGTTTATAGTGTATTAACTGGACCAAGCATTGCCTAGCCTGGGAGCATGATTTTTCATCTTCCAGGGTTTTGTAACTGCTTCTCAGATATATTTGTACCTTAAGGCGAGGGGGGAGGGGGAAAGGGGAGGAAAAAAAAAAAAAAGAAAAAAAGAAGGATTGGCTGAGATGTATAGGAATGAGCTCGTTGGCCAATGGTGAACATTCCCCTCCCCTCCCATGTGCAAATCTCAGCTCCTCTCTAGCTTGTGAGAAGCAGCATGATTAATAACACTGAGGGAACCTGCCTGTTGGATTATTAATTTTCCATCCTTTTTCCCTTCCTTTACGCATACCCCTGACGCCTTGCCTTTTTTTAAAGAAAGCTTTTCTTTTTCTCCCCTCCCTCCCTTTTTTCCTTTCTTTTTTTCTTCCTTTTTTTTT